>JAJMEA010000178.1:0-22081 GCA_030573865.1 Tortispora ganteri
AGAAGTAACTATAGCAACATAGGAACGCACACAGATCAATTCTGATAAAGGGCGTGCTCCCTTTCTGGCATCGCTATACCCCCATTTCTTTAATTATAAATCCGAAACTAGACGCTATTAGAAGCATTAGTTACTTATTTGACTATTAAAATTGTCCAAAATGTCGACATTCTTTGATGAAATGAAAAAATCGTTCGCTGATGTCTCCATCAGTGATCGTCAGGAGATTGATACTGCAGAGTTCCTTGAAGCCTCAGAATCGTTAATTAAGTTATTCGATTTGCTGGATTCGCCTGCATTTTCTGTTGTTCAAAAAGATATGAAAGGAAATGTTGATAAAATTCGCGAGAGATTGCTTGCTAAGCCCATTGATGCGCAGACTTTGCAGAAGCTAGTATTGGATGAGAAGGCCAACAAGACCACTAAGGCCACGCAGGGGCTGCTGTGGCTGACACGAGGATTGAAGTTCACTGCCACTGCTATTCGAAAGAATGTGAGCAATGAAAGCGAGGAACTGACAAAATCATTCTCTGATGCTTATTCGGAAACTCTTTCTAAATATCATTCCATGATGGTAAGGCCTATATTCAAGTTGGCCATGAAAGCTGTGCCATATCGCAAAGATTTCTATGCTAAGCTTGGATCTGATGCTGCGAAAGTCAAAGAGCAACTTCTTGTCTGGCTAAGTGCGTTGGAGAACATAGTTCAAATCATTGAGGAGTTCTATGAGTCTGGAAATTATGGCAAGGGATTGTGAGTGCATTTCGAGCGTTTTTTCGGCCAGCGTATAATAACAAGACGACGTAAAATCATTAGTTTTAATTCATTATTCTCGATAGGTTGCTGTAGATTAGATACCATCGATGACCATGTTTTTCCGACACTTACAGAGACTAGAGAGAACCTTGTATGCGGGGAGAGGGCCCGCAATCCATGGACAATATGCGCGGTGGTTATGGAATGGGTCGAATTCACCTTCAAGCGATACATTGCGGAAGCACATATCGCAATGGGCCACGTGCCTACCACCAAAACTAGGGCGTGCTTGCCAGCCAAACATAGCTAATATGCATTCTGGAGCAGACGAAGCGGTATTTTTGAAGTTGTGAACTGTGAGGTTCGCTAGTGATAAGGAGGAGAATGACTTTGTTCGCTGGAAATAGTCTGTGAGGGCCTGGTCTGGGTCCGAAAAGGAGACAGTGTAAGTAGAATCTGGGGATTGGCGTTTTGCCCAAAGGCAGTTTGGGTAGTGATCAGTTATGAGATTAGCGTACTTATCGCACAGAGCGACGTCGACATCTGGGTGGTCAGTGAGACGCAAAACGTGAGACTTAGTGCATAGAGAGCAGGTCACTGTGCAAGGACCGGTGCATATCCAGCCTGCTTTAGCCCATTCGGGGGCAGCGAGGCGTGGATATTTTAATTCGTCAAAGGGCCAGCGGACAAACTTAAATGATGATAATCTGTGAAGGAGTGCTGTACGATCCCAGGGGGCATAGTTGGTCTTTGAACGCAATGATGGCGGATCTGTATGCTCCATGGAGATAGACGTAGAAGCGGTATGTGGATAGTTATGGGACAATTTGCGTCGCAACGCCTGCATGCGTGAGAATCTATCTGCAAGATCTTTAGATGCTTTAGGAGATTCACCCAAGTAGGAGTCTACGAGTTCTGAAATTGAACGTTTTGCCATTTGTGAGCTGCGACAAGTGGGTCAAGTTTTATGAGGGAAAGAAGGAATGTTGTTTTTGGGACGTTGAGATCAGGGCCGGGGGAAAGAAGGTATTGAATACGGTTTATCGGAGAATATTTGCCACCTAAATATTACAATAGAATGACTAGATCAGTATATTGAATGAGCTCATTATTATTAAAAATGTTTCTGAATGCTATCATTAAATAATATAAGGCGTTAAACCGTTTGTATGAATGCTCTATTCATTCTAAACATTGACTTCGGCAGGGTAATGCTTACTTCTTCCAACTAAATTGAGTTCTTGAACACTGGCAACGCCATTTTCATTATTATGGCATACGCAGTCGAGCGCAAGGTAGCCGAGCTTGCTGTAATTCGTGCATGTAGATTGACAAATGCCGTTGCAACGTCACACAAGCTAGGAACGCTTACGAAGTCTGACCAGTCACCCGTGACCGTCGCTGACCTGGGTGCTCAAGCTCTGATTAACCACGCAGTACGCCAGTGCTTTCCACGAGATGCTATTGTGGCTGAAGAGGATGCAAAAGTTCTGCGAAGCGATTCAGACCTTGCACAAAGAGTATGGAATCTTATACAAACGTGCTATAATGAAGAAACCAATACCGAAGAGTCATCTACTATGGGACGACTCTCTTCCGTCAGCGAGATGCTTGATGCGTTAGACTCCGGAGACTCTAAGGGTGGCCCTGTCGGCCGCATATGGGCATTAGACCCGATCGACGGAACCAAGGGGTTTATTCGTGGTGGTCAATATGCCGTTTGTCTCGCGCTCATTGACAACGCCCAGGTAAAAGTTGGCGTCATAGGCTGCCCCAACCTACCTATTGATCCTGCCAACCCGGATGGCGCTAAAGGTGTCCTTTTGTCGGCAGTAGCAGATAATGGTGTCTACAGTATACCATTTGAGCCTAAGACAGGACAGATGATCGCAGATCGCGCGCGTGTGAGTATGCGTGACATTAAGTCCACTACAGATGCCTCATTTTGCGAATCTGTCGAGGCAGGACATTCTTCGCACGACGACAATGCCAAGATTGCACAGATACTCGGTATAACTAAACCTTCTGTCAGAATGGACTCACAGGCCAAATATGCATCTATTGCTCGCGGTGATGGCGATATATACCTCCGTCTACCGGTCTCGGACACTTATCAGGAGAAGATATGGGACCATGCGGCAGGAAATGTTATAGTAAAAGAGGCTGGAGGTGACGTCACTGATATTTTTGGTCAACAACTCGATTTTGGCGTTGGAAGGACACTGATAAAAAACAAAGGAGTCATTGCTGCACACAAGAGTATTATGCCGGAGGTGCTGGCGGCAGTTGCCAAAGTGCGTCTATAACTAAATTCCTACAAAAAAGAATCCACAAAAGAAAAAATAAAATGGAAATAAAATTATTTAGTATTGATTTTATTTACTTGACTTTGCGCTGTTTTAGCTTGATAGTCTCGTCATTTACAAATATACCTTTGCCCTTATACGGCTCTGGTTTCTTTATAGCTCTGATTCGTGCCGCGAATTGCGTGACCTTTTGTAAATCAACACCTTTAATCACCAATCTCGTAGGTTGCGGCAGAGTAACAAACAAATCATTAGGAACAGTCACTTCAACGTCGTCTGCAAATCCTACTTTGATCACCACAGTGCGGTCCTCATCCTTCAATAGAGCACGATATCCTGTTCCGACGAATTTCAAGATCGCTATATGATCTTCCGTCACGCCCTGGATGTGATTGGCCAAGATCGCCCGCGCAGTGCCCCACATTTGTCGTTGTTTTTTTATGCTTGCATCCTCTACACTAACACTGATATGGTCAGTTCCTTGTTTCTCAATACCTACGAACCCCGGTAGGTCCATGGACACTTTGCCCTTAGGTCCTTCTATATATGCTCGCTGGTACCCCGGCCGTGAGGCGATGTTCTTCTCTATTTCAATGCTTGCACCTTCTGGCACGAAGATCGACATACGTCCAATGTGCGACCATCGTCGGCCGATCGTTCGCGCCAATATAGTGCGATTCATCATTTTTTTTTGTGTGGTCGAAATGTGTGCGTGTGTCCCGGGTCAACTACTCAAATTCTGCACGTAGCCAATAACACACATCGTTCAAAGAATAGAGTTTCCATCTGCCGCTCATACATATATACACACACACAAACACTACATACACTACTCATAAATCGCTGATTATACCACTACGAATTGTTTAGCCGGCTTTAACCTCTTGTACCACTATATTGCTCCACTCTGAGCCGCGCTGACGTTGCGCTCACTCCAAAGAATCCAAACGACAGTTATCTTAGAGCAACGCACGCGCAATGGATATATGGCACGAGGTAACGTATTCTAATTACTTGAGTTCCTTATAGGCGCTTAACTAACATATCCTAGATTCAAAATACACATTTGTATTCTGAAGAAATAAAGGTCGTGAAGTTCGATCCCGTACAAGACCTCATTTGGTCTCTGTCCTATAGCGGCAACGTCCAGTCGTTCATCGGTCCAGAAATGTATCCATACGTTAAGTTCACAGCACACGATACTGGTGGTGTAGATCTTTTCTTCACAGATCTCGGTATTTTATCAGTAGGAAATGACTCAATTAGGCTAACTGAACGCACAGGAGTCTGTATTTTCTTCAAACGATTCACGAACGAAACTTTCACCTCAGCCATTATTGATAGCGCTACTACGCACCAGATAACAATCGCCGCTCAGAATAAATGGATACGTTTCAATTTCAAATCTCGTGAAATTGTTGCCACTTTCCCATCAAAATTCACTAACATCCACTCGGCAAACCAGATTCGAAACAGGATAGTTGCAGCTTCCGACTCCCGCCTTCTTCTCTTCAACACAACAAATATGGAACTAGTCTCAGATATAGAAACTTCCTCAGTCATAAAGTCGCTTACTACCCATGGAGACTTGATCTTAATTACATCGGGCTCGTTCAGACTTCACTCTCATGATCCAATGGTCAAAGTATACGATATTCGGCTAAAGGCATACAGAGCCCCAATAGCGTTCCCTTACGGTGCGGCCTTTGTCACGTTCCATCCTAGACTTTCAGGAACCGTTGTTATTGCATCTCCATACGGCCAGATTCAGATCCACTCAATTGAACGCCCACAGGATTTCTCAATTGTTTATACCAGTGTTTACAATATCGGCATCACCAACCTCCAAATATCAGCTTCTGGTCAGGCTATAGCATTTGCTGACATGTCTGGAATGTTTCATCTACTCGCAACAACTAGCTATCCTCACTTCAATCGCTCACCAGAAACAGTCGCTATGCCCACTTCTTACTTCAAACCGGCCTCTAACCCTGTCGCCATTGATGACTACACATATCCTCTGAACTCGGTAGGAATGCCGCACTACACTCGACTATTACTTTCAGTATGGCCAAGCAATCAAGTGGTGAATGTCGCAAGACCACCTGTATCCATAGAACCTCCTTCTGCTCCCATTGTGGTGCTCAAGGACGGCACAAAAATATACCAGTTCCAAGGAAAACACAGAAGGTACCAAACAGACACAAAGTCTCACAAAGAATCACAATCAAATTCGTACCAACCGAAGTTTAGAAGTGAATTAGAACGAGCTGGAATCTCTTCTAACGATCCCAATAAGCTTCTCGAAAACGAGGACACGAATTTGCATGATATTTCTAAGGCTTACAAACAACTATGCATTCAGTATAGTAAATTTGGTGCCTTTGATTTTGATTTTAGTTTCTTTAATAAGACATGCTTTTCTGGATTGGAAACTCAGCTCGATTATGCATATCTTAACTCTTTCTTGCAGATTCTTAGGTACATTCCTGTGTTCTATAACCTTGCAATGAACCATGTTGCCAGGGACTGCCCTAATAATCTTTGTTTGTTATGTCAAACAGGATTTTTGTTTGATATGCTCGAGAAATCTAAAGGCGAACACTGCAGAGCTGCGAACCTCTACCAAATTTTGTCTGAGTATCCTGTGGCCAAAGAATCTGGATTTTTACCTAAAAATTCGCAGATGAAGAATGGATCAAATTTAAGTGGTATTGTTCAGGCATTTGCTCACTTTTTTTTGGAAACAATATATTTACAAGCAACATACGCGCAGACAATCCCTGAAAATTCCATAACGGATGATCTTGCTCTAATATACAATGAGCGAAAAGTATGCTTAGAGTGCGGTGCTCAGACACAAAATAGGATTGCACATTTTGCTCTTGATTTGGTTTATGATTTTGTAACCGAAGATACTACCTTTGAGTCGCTTCTTGAATCCAGTCTCTCTATAAAGTTTCAGACTACCGGCTCGTGCAGCGTTTGTCACCGAAATGCCCCTTTCTATAATGAGAAAGTCTTAGAAAGATTACCTGAATGTTTAACGATTTCTTGTAACGTGACAGGTTCAGAGAACAGAGGTTTCTGGCACAAACAGGGTGCTCCACGTCGACGACTGAATATATTTCAAGGTACTGACTCTCTCGCAATATTCAACTCAGATGCTCCTGTTTATGCTTCTGAAGGGCTAGCTGAGTATGAACTAACTGGTATACTAGCAGAAGTGACTGATCAATCTGACTGTTCTCATTTAGTGGCTATTGTGAAGGTGCCCGAAGATTTAGAAGCGGATAAACCGTCGAAATGGTACTTATTCAACGACTTTTTAGTTAAGGAGTTATCAGAAGATGAAGCTCTGAATTTTACTCCTATTTGGAAGATTCCGAGTTTACTTTGCTATCGCAAGAAGAATTCTATGCGAGATAGTTTTGATAAGTCTTGGAAGGAGAGCATAAACAAATCGGTGTTGTATGATGCAACGTCTATCAACGGTGTGAGTCAGCCGTACGTTTTCAACGAGGAAGACCAATTAGATGAGAACTCTTTGCTTGCTATAGATGCCGAATTTGTGTGTCTTCAAGAGGCTGAAAAAGAAGAGAAGAGTGACGGCAGCGTGCGATTTATTCGGCCTTCGCAACTATCCTTAGCGCGAGTTTCTGTGCTAAAGGCCGATTCAAGTACGGAGAACTGCACTACTGTTATCGATGACTGGATAATGACCAAACAGGACGTGGTTGATTATGTGACGAAATTTTCAGGTGTCAAGGAAGGTGACCTTAATCCTAGGACGTCTACACACCCGCTGGTGTCGCTAAGAAAGGCGTACCGGAAACTATGGGTGTTGTTGAACTTAGGTTGTGTATTTGTGGGACACGGACTACAGAATGACTTCAGGACAATTAATTTACATGTGGGAGCGGAACAGATACGGGATACGGTGGAGTTGTATTATATCAATGCCAGACAGAGGAGACTCTCTTTAAGATTTCTTGTGTGGTATGTGCTTCATGAAGATATTCAAACAGATATGCATGACTCGATTGAAGATGCTAAGTACGCATTGAAGCTCTATAACGAGTACAAAAAGTATAAGTCACAAGAGGAGTTTGAAGAACTATTGGAGCAAATTTATGCATACGGCCAAGGTGTCAACTACAAGCCGCCAGTTGAGTCTGCTGTATAGAGGATGAATCAATGAATTAAACAAAAAAAAGTGTAACACTTAAAATATTGTAGAAAATGTAAAGAGGCTGTCATTAATTGGGGGTAGCTGCTGTGCCATTAGAAGTTGAGGAGGAAGAGGCTAGGGGTTCAGACCGTTTCCAGCCTTTTCTCCAAAGGAGGTCGAGCTGGTGTTCTGTCTCTTTCGAGAGTTCGAAGGTACCTTTTGGCATCTGAGGAGAAGTAGGCGAAGCAAAATGTGCAGAATTGAACCTGTTAGGGGTGCGAGGAGTAGGTACTGAAGGGGGATCAAAATATTGAGAGGAAGGTCTTGTAGAAACATTAGGCGATGACGGGGTAGAGGAGGCAGTGAGGAGACAGGAATCTAGAAGCCCTTGGTCGTAGAGCCGTTCAATAGCGGCAAGAACGGGATTTGTGAATCTACGCAAAGACTCATAGTCTTGTGTGGCTTTTTCTATTTCTCTGATCAGTTTGGCGTTTAGGAAGCTGTGATCTTTTCTGTTTGACATGTCCTTTATGCTTGCGCGCTGGAGCCAAAGTCGTTGCTGTGTTCTTGTTTGAACGGCACCCTTGACAGCAGTTGGAATATATTTGACGTCTATTGCAGAATTACGTGATGCGAGATTGGTTTCCGGTGCAGAGTCTGGTGTTGTGATTGCACCAGGTGCAGGTGTACTGGCTCCAGAGGCTGCTGCAGTGCCAGCGGAGTTAGGAGTCTCGCTGAAAGGCTGCGAATAGTTGGACTCTAAATTTTGCAATGACGAATTTATATTTTTGTTCAATGAGGAAGCGACAGTATCTGTGAGCTGCGAGGTAGTCATTTGTGATTGGTGGGCGGATACATGAACATCATTACCGGAATCAGGAATAGATGCCAGTACATACTCAGCGTCATCATTGTAAGGGATCATGTCACCCGGGGCGCCGTTATAGACGACGTTTCTATCGAGCGACAAGTTTTTTAATTGAGCGCTTATATCCTCCTGGTCACTGTCCTCGACGAAATCGGCATCGTCATTATCACCATCCTCATCATCGGGGGCACCGAGTTCAAGAATAGCTGAGCCTTTTCTGGCCGTTGAACGACGAGGTTGTTGTTTTGCAAGAATCAAATCAGTATAAGATTTATGTAAGGATGTCACGTCAGTAGTACTTTTCACACGTGACGGTTTTACCTTGGCAGTTGATGTCTTTCGTAGAAGTGCACGTTCAGCTAGACTACCAGACGATTGCGTGCGTGTGAGCGGCATCAGTGATACCGATCTGTTCAGTTTTGTCTGAGATTTCACATGAGATAATGATTTGTGATGTTTTGACGATGCTGCAATTATTTGCTTTGATCCTTTCCGATGATGCGTCTCTTCGGGCATTTCTAATGTTGGTCGTGATAGTACAAATGCGGTTGTTGTCTGTGTTTAAAGCTTAGAAGGGGGTCGTATGCGTTTCTTTCAATCTACTCAGAGGGTTGATCAACGCTATTCTACTTCCTCCTTCTCGTCGTTTAGTACAACCGCATGTGTGTGTACAAATATCTCGATAATCACGTTATCAATAAGAATTTCAGCAGTGCCGTACAGTCGTAATAGCATTTACATACAAATGTCACGTCACGTGACATCGGTTAGTCGCAATAGCCGTTCGAACAACGTTAAGGTTACTGACAGCAGCTCCATAACGCGCGGGGGTAAGTATCAGCGATTTTCAGAAACCGTCAAAAATAATAAAAAAAAGAAAAACAACATGTACAAACGCATTGCTTTAGTGACAGTTCGACCACGCTGGACAGTGTTGACTGTTCCCAAAAAGACAATTAAACGATGTATATCGCAGAAAGCTTCTGGAGTCGAGAAGGAGCTTGTGTTTCCGGGCGCCGTCCGATCACAGTTCACTAATATGTTGCGATTCTATGATCCTACTACTGACAAAAGTATGGATACATACCGATGTGTCGACCTTTCCGGATCTCCAATAGATCCAGAATATAACCCCGCAGATGATCCGTTTTTCTCGCAGGAAAAGGTCACAAAAATGTACAGAGATATGGTCACTATATCGATCCTAGACACTATCATGTACGATGCCCAACGTCAGGGCAGACTCAGTTTTTATATGGTCAATGCCGGTGAGGAAGGTATAGCCGTCGGCTCTGCTGCAGCTCTTAGTGAGGACGATATTCTCTACTGCCAGTACCGTGAGGCTGGCGTTCTCCTTCACCGCGGTGTACCTCTCGACGAGATGATGAACCAACTCTATGCCAACGAAGCTGACACTTCAGCCGGTCGCCAGATGCCTGTTCATTATCAAAGCCGCGAGCATAATATCCACCCGATTTCTTCTCCACTTGCGACCCAGATCCCGCATGCTGCTGGCGCTGCTTATGCGCTCAAGATCGCAGGTAAAGAGGCCGCAAGTATCTGCTACTTCGGCGAAGGCGCGGCTTCTGAAGGCGACTTCCACTCCGCATTTAACATTGCTTCTACCCGCTCTTGCCCTGTTGTATTCATCTGTCGCAACAACGGCTACGCTATCAGCACGCCTACCCTTGAGCAGTACCGCGGCGATGGCATTGCCAGTCGCGGTAAGGGCTACGGTATCGAGACTATCCGTGTAGATGGTAACGATATCTTTGCGGTTTATCGCGCCACCAAGGACGCACGCAAGATTGCTATTGAAGAACAACGACCTGTGCTTATCGAAACAATGTCTTACCGTGTATCACACCATTCCACTTCCGATGACTCGTTCGCCTACCGCGCCAAAACAGAGGTAGAAGACTGGAAACGTCGCGACAACCCTATTTCTAGACTCAGAAAGTGGATGACTAACCAGGGGTACTGGAACGACGCAATAGATGCCGATACACGGGTCGAGCTGCGAAAAGAGGTTCTGAAATCTTTTTCGAAAGCTGAGAAACTGAAAAAGCCAGAAATAAGTCTGCTTTTTGAAGACGTGTATGACGAACTTCCGCTGAACCTCAAGGAACAGCGTGAAGAACTTGCCGAAATCCTCGATACATACCCTGAGAACTACCCATTGTCCGTTTTTAAGAACGGAAGGGAAGGTTTGGGTGATCAATAAGCACATGTATGCATACATACACGTATACTGTACATATATATGCGCAGATGCATAGATCCATAGGGAAGTACAGTGTGAGTTGCACCTTTTTTTGACGTTTATACATAACATAATAAACTGCTATTTTTGGACGTCAGGTTTATTGTAGAAGATGCCGCAAAAGGACAAAAAGAAAAAAAAGGAGGATCAGGAAGCAGAGAAGAAGAGCGTCAGCGGTTTTGAGTCTCAAATAGGTGCTAGCAGCATCAACACTTCATCTTACAAGACTAAAACTAAAGTAAAACCGTACAAGGGCCCAGAAGAAGAAGCGAGACCTGTAGGATTAGGTCCTCTTGTAAGTAGCGGTCCAAGAGAGACAGACGAGTTGGCCATTAATGAGGACGATTATGAGCGCCCATACTTGGCATACGGTCATATATCTACGGCCAACCTTTTAGGTACGCCTATAGAGCGACCGGACAATAGTAATCCTAACCGTCCAGCAGATGAAAGACCATTAGCGACTATTTATGGGTTCGAATACTGCTCTACTGGGCAGGATCTGTACATTGAGATGATTCAGAACTATGATCTTGCATGGGAAGACAGACCACATACGGCTGCTAGCAGTTTTGATTGGAAAACGCGTCAATACAAGGATTTTGAAGAGCCACAGAGACGTCCCAGGATCAATCTTGACAGTACCGGTCCCGAGAGAACAAAGACTAGAGGAAGAAGGAAGAGCAGACAGAAAGGCAAAGGCAAGGATGTAGACGCCGAGAAGTCTAACAGACCAGATAAAGAGAATCCAAGTAAGAAACATAATAAACTTCAGAGTTCTACTGATCAGCCAGAAAACGATACTAAGCTGTTGTCTCAGAATAAGCCAGTGCGTTCAAGATCAGACGGGCAAATGAATCCAGATCAAGATCAAAGAGAACAAGATAAACAATCAGCCACAAATCAGAAACCTATAATGCCTTTCATACCAGGATCTAAATCAGTCAAGTGTCATAAAAAGTCTAAACCCATCAAGTCAAAGAGATCCAATCAAACTTAGAAGTATAGAGATTCATGACTATGTCTTTGCCATTGTCGACGATAACAACTACATTGAACTTAACTGATTAAGTAGTACGCATTCAATTGATAGAATATAATTGTTTATAATTATTAATATATTCATAAATTACACAGTACTGTACGTTAATATAAATTTTAATAGACTTATTCCGTAGACTAAGCTGCAATGCACATGTAAGTCAATGATCTACCATATATCACGTGATTAGAGTTATTCCTCGGGACAAAAGTACCTGCAACACCCCCCGCCTGGCTATGGTATTGCACTACAATGGACGATCGATCTGTGCGGTATGCCACGGCTGCAGATATTGTGCGGAGCCACCAAAAAGATGAGTACTACGAGAAGATTTTTATGGACTTAGTGCGGGATGCATTGGAGGCAGTGATGGGCCCACGCAAGGCGCGTATGTATGCGCCCCGGTCAGACAACCTGTCTTCGTTGATGTACTACACACTAACTATCCTAGTGGGATCAAAAACGCTAGGAGAAGAGTACACGGATATATTTAGAGTAGCACAGCTTGGTGCGAAGCAGATCTGTCTGTTTGGCCCTGTGCGGCGGGTATTGCTGCTATTCATAAAGGCATGCGGACCACTTTACGAAACTCAGATTAAATATGTTCTGAAAGACCGGCTCTCTGAAGTCGTTGTTGAGATTTTGCAGGAAATCCCCGCAATTCATCTTGCATTGTTTTATTTATTTGAGAAGTATTACAGAATCTCAGAGAGAATTGTGGGACTTAGGTACTTGTCTGTGAAGGATGAACAGCCGTCTACAGCTGGGTACGAGGTCCTTGGTGGTATAATCGCCACCCGACTGTTCCTGTCGTTTGGAGCCAAGATAAAACATATTATTATCAGTGGTAAACAAAGCACCGGTCAGAGTCCCGGCCATTTACCGGCGGCTAAGTCAGGTGCCATCAACCTTTCTGACCCTAGCGTCTTAAGTCATATATTTACTGACGACACTTCACGAAAGTGCACGCTGTGTCTGTCGTATCTCGTGGATCCGTCAGTCGCACTGTGCGGACACGTATTTTGCTGGTCCTGCATAACCGAATGGTGCCAAGAACGGCCAGAGTGCCCGCTTTGTCGTCAGACTACCCGTGAACAGAATATCCTTCCTATCAAGTCATGACAATCGTATAGTTAGTATTGGATGTCGTGAACAGAACGTCCTTCTTATCAAGTCATGACAATCGTATAGTTAGTATTTGGATGTCGTGAACAGCACTTTCTGTTTAGCCTTGCGTCCTCGTATAGGTACATTTCCAGATGACGAACTGGATGTGCCTGGAGCAGGCGACTGGACAGTGCTTCCACCCCAGAGTGACGATGCCGCTTTCGGTTGCGTTCTGGAGTTAATATTATTTTTCATAGGGAACTTTTTGGCCGGCGAGCCTTGGGGAAGCGCCGGAAAGTCGGCCAGTGACGATGTTACGGCTCCATTTGCCAACATCGGCGTCACAGAAGGGCCAGAAACCGCAGGCGCGGCACTTGCAGTGGTAGCCCACCCAGTCCTTTGAGGTAAGGTTACTGTCGATTTTTTGACAGTCGCCTTTGGCGTGGTCTGGTTGTACACGGTAGCAATCGCAGATTTCTGCTGCCTTGTGAGACCAGATAATCCGGCTATCATTCTGAATAGTTCGCGTAACTCGTTTTTGGAACAGGGAAATATGTTCGAGTATGACGCAAACAGTTCTGTTGCTGAAATGGCGCCCGACTTGAAAGCTGTCGTAGCGGATGCAAAGCTTTGAAATTTGGAAAGGTCGAACTGCAAAAGAGATCGGGCTTTTGCGTCAATAGCTTCAGAAACACGAGATGCACTAGGTACTGGCGAAGATGTGAATACGTTAGAAGGTGGTAGTGCAGTTGATGCCCGAGAAGGGTTTCGAGAAGAGGATGCGGAAGAAGAAGCAGAAGCAGAAGCAGAAGCAGAAGCAGAAGAGAGTGTGCGAGGGTCTGCGATAAATTCTGCGATGTTTACTTTTGCCTGATTACGACCTCTATATTTTTCAGGGTGTCTTTTCACTTGATGTTCTCGCAGCTCGAGCAGAGTAGGAAAGACGACGAACTTCTGTTCCAGACAGCTTGGTTCCTCGCAAGGATAATGATCTTTATGAAAATGGGATTCCAGAGCTTTGTAGTTAGCGAAGTATTTGTTATGCTGTGGAGGATCTAGCTTTTCGCAGACCTCACATTTTTCGTGGTTCTTGCGCAAATGGTCCCATAAGGCGTCCATGTCGTAGTATCGTTTTGAACAGAACTCGCACTGTGGGTGACCTGAGAAGCCTGAAACACCCTTATCGCCTGACTCCATGTGCGTCTCTAAACTGGCCTTGGTGAAGTAGCTTTGTTCTGAAGTAAAGGCTTTCTTGTTGGTCAGACAGATGAAACAGAATAACTTATGATGAACATTCGAGAGGTGTGTTTTGAGGTCTTCTATAGATGAGGCTGTGTGCGAACATACTGGACATTTGTTCGACAGCAGCGCGTTGACGGCGTCAGACACATGTTTATCTTTGAGCCAAATACGGAGCTTGCCGTCGATTCTAAACATGTCGGCCTTCTTGTAGGCTTCAAAAGGGTCGGTGAGGCCTTTGCCGAAGATGACGGTGTGCGCAGGTGTCCGGCAATATAGACAAGCATCTGACTTATAGAGTGCACGTTGACGAAGAGCACACACATGACACGATCTGTGTTGACATGGCGTCAAAGCTGTGAATTCTATGGGATTTGCACAAATAAAGCAGTCTTCGGCTGCGTCTTTGGTGAGCGATAGTTGCTGCAGCGACGATTCTATGCCGTCAGCCGCAACTGTACGTAGTTTCGACATCTTCTTTACAGCCATACCGTACAGAATATTGCACCAGCAAAGGTACCGTGTGTAAACAAGTAAGAAATACAGAGATCAGCAGAAGAAATTTATTGTGTTCGTCCGGTGTAAGAATCACAAAATAAGGTTAGGGTACAATGTGAAATATCAGAGGCAACGAACCTCTTGGACAAGACGCACACCGGATAACGGACAAAGAGAAGCGATGGTGAAGCTAATTTCGTCAGACGGAGAGCAGTTTGAAGTTGGTAAGTAACTGTAAATGATGCTAGCAAGAAAGAGGGGAAAAATAGGAGCTGAAGATTAACGAAATGCAGAAAGGAATGTGGCGGAACAATCCATTCTCATAAAGAATGTGATTGCAGATATTGGGGATGACACTACAGAGGTACCTGTGCCTAATGTGACGTCGTCTGTTCTGAAGAAGGTGCTTGAATGGTGTGAGTACCATAAAGATGACCCAGTAGTTGCTGAAGACGAGATTAACCCGAGATCACGTAATATTGAGATCGGAGAATGGGATACGAAGTTCATGCAGGTAGACCAAGAAATGCTCTTTGAAATCATTCTAGCGGCAAACTACCTGGATATAAGAAACTTGCTTGAAATTGGATGTAAGACTGTTGCGGGAATGATTAAGCGTAAGTCTCCGGAAGAATTGAGACGCATTTTCAATATTCCTAACGACTTTACGCCGGAAGAAGAGGCACAAATCAGGAGGGAAAACGAATGGGCTGAAGATCGATGATTGTTTTTTTTTACTGGTCAAATTACATTTAATGAATTTCTCTAACCTTAGTCTCTCGTATATTGTATGAATAGCTCTAGCGCAGTCCTATAATTGATATTTCCAGCGTCCATACGCGCCGTATGTGGACCTTGACTTCCAGACCCGATATGCTAGCTGTGTCGTCTTCTATTTGCGGTATAGTCATAATTTGGTGGTCCCACCAGCATTTTCTTGCCGGACGTTGCCAGAAAAGCAGAAGTCTGCTTGCTGTTGCGTCCGATCCGTCAACAATCTGCAGGTGTTTGAGGGCCAGGCTGCTGATTAATGTGCGCTCGTCGTCCAGCGCTCGGTACGGCCAGGGCTCGTTTTTGTCGAAGCCGGACGTGCACAGCATCGTCATAAGGTATTGTTCAGCAGACTCTGTAGACATATTCGACGCATTCAGCTTTGAGTACAGGCCAAGGAATACGCCACGGTTCTCTACAAGCATCTTGCCCACAGAGAGTCGCAGCGGTTTGAGGCTCTCGGCAGGGAGAGACTTCGGCGCGATAACATAATAGTCGAGATCCTCACGCAGACATATCAGCGTAGGATGTTGATCGCGAACGGCGTTCTGTACGCTGGTCGCAACAGGCGTGGACAGTTCTGACGTGTAGATGAACTTGTTTTGTTTACTGGAATCAAGCTTGCCTATCTGTTCGCAATAGCAGTCAATGATATACTCCAAACATTTAGGGTTGAAAGACACGACAACGTCGGTGACATTGTTCCAGTCGTATACCTCATCGCCATTGATGTCCGTGATGGTGCCTGAGGGGAACAGTAGGATCATGATGGACTCCGGGAGCGATAACAGTAGGAACTTGGATATAGTGACGACATTAGTTTCATTGTTGTGCAATCTAATGGGTTTACTTAGATCATAGTGTACAGGCAAGTCAGACGACGAACTGAGAGCTGATAATTTCGTAGTTGCAGCAGTTGCTTGCGTGATCAGTTCAGAAACGTCTGATGTAGCCATAGCGTCCCTTGTGGTGGAGTCGGAGGGTGTGTGTTACAAGAGAGTCAAGTCCCAAGTGCATAAGACCAGCCGTCCGCACTAGTAGGCAAAGGCCAGTGCGCGGCGGAATTGAGGCAAAAAGAAACAAACTAGAAAAAAAAAAAGAAAAAACAAAACAAAAAGAAAAAAAACAATAACAAAGCAGAGAAAACATCAATTGCTGCTAAGCATACGTATTGCTAGCACGGGTCTCTACTTGGGCGTATCTGTTTGCTCGTCCTTGTCTTTGTCATTGTCGTCCTCCAGGACGTTATTTATACGTTGCTTTTTCATGGCAGCATAGTCTGGTTTCAAAGAATACTTTAGCGCATAGGGACCAGTTTTATGGAATGTTGCTATATGGTCTAGCACTTCTTTGAGATACACTTCGGGTTGCTTGGTGCGCTCTTTCAGGCCGCGTAGCCCCCAATAGTCATACTGCTCGAAGAGTCTAAACAGTAAATCAAGCAGTTCGTTTCGGGGCATGCGCGTGGCTTTTCCAATCATTTGGCGACGTTGATGTTCTTTGCGTTGGTTCTTTAAGAACATAGATGACCGTCCTCGCATAGACGGGCCTGCCGACACTTTAACGGAGCTTTCATTGTCATTGATCAATGTGACTTTCGGTCTCGGTTTTTCGCCAAAAATCTCAGATCGCCGTTCAGAGACTACTTTATCATAATTTTTGTCATTAATTGCAGGAATAATAGTAACATCATTGAATACTGTCCCATACAGACCAGTCTTTTTCGTATTTGTCACCTTGTCCTCTTCTTCGGAGAACACAAATGTATTCTGTGTCTGGTTACCGCTCATAGTTAGGTCATATTCTTTCGGTATATTTTCATGTACGCTATTATCGTTCAATAGCATCTTTACTTTCAGTTTTTGGCCCATCTGTTTAATCCGTACAGTACCTAAATCCTTGTTGTCGCCCATTTTGAGAGGCGCTTCCTTCCACCGTTCCATTAGAAATCGTGGTACACGCAGTAACCACATCTTTCTGTTTATCTTCGACATGTCAAAATCCGCACTGTCTTCGAAAATATCATCGTCTTGAGTCATCACAACATCTTCATCTTCATCTTTGCCTTTTTTCACTGGATCCATCCTCGCCCCTCGTGGTAGTCTCTCGCTAAAACGAAGATGGCGCCCCTCCCAATCCGCTTTAACTACCACCACCAACTACCAAAATCATACTCTACATGATCGCTCCACCATTTGAACTTCCTACAACTGGCATTAAACCTTTATCTTCTGCCTCTACAGACCCGATAATTATAGCTGCAGAGTCTAACAGACTCACCCTCCGCACAGCACTCAAAGCTCATAAACATTCCGTGCCTCCAAACACTATAGCAGTTTCACAGGCCTGCGAGACCTACACACAATCCTTATTCCTCCTCCGTACTCAACTCCCTCTTTCTACTGCTGCAAATATTACCACAGAATGGGCAATGCCTTTTTCGAAAATACGCAAACTTCATAAACACTCTGCAACCGCTACTGCCGCAAACAAAGTCCCTCTGTCTTCGCTCGATGCAGAAATCCACATGGTCATCCTCACATGGGCACTCGCCCGCTGGCTACTCGCTCGTCAGGCTTTCGACCCGGAAGATCCAAAACCTGCAAATTCTCACCTCCACCAAGCTTATTCGCTTCTTGCATACCTCACACAACCTGATGCTCTCGTTCTGCCTGCCTCTCCCCATCTCGAGCTCTCCGTACCCTTCATACACTCTCTACTATTCGCTATACACGGCTCAATGCATCTATTAGTTCTATACAAGTCGCTTGTTCTACCTGACACATACAGTTCTCATCTAGTTTCAACATCTATCTCCCCGCCCCTCCTGGCCACAATAGCAACGTTTGCAGCCCAGTCTTTCGTTTCTGCCTCCTCGACTCTACCGCTAGACTTATCAGCATGGTCTGCAGACGCAGCTGCATACTCAAACGCATATGCTCACATGTGTTTGGCACTCGCAGTGTACAAGCAACGGAAGGTAGGCGACGCCATAGCTCGCCTCAATGCCGCTAATGAAACTCTAAAGGGCATATCATCATCTTCTCACCTAAAACAGTCGGTCTCCGCTTTAGGTACACAAATTACACAGCTACTGAACGCATACACTGCCGAAAACAGCAGCATATCGTTCCAAAAAGTACCATTGACCGATTCCATTCTGCCGATGCTGCCTTCAGGTCGCGTGGCAGTAATCGCCCCTGCATCCTGGCAGCCGCCAGTGGTAAACGTTACCACAGGACCGCACACTGCAACCACAGATTACTATTGATCTATTCATTGGATTCCAGCAGATCAAGGTCTCGACCCCGTCGAAGCACTTTCGTTCTTTCTCCTTCAACGAACGGCTGTCTGCACATCGGACACAGACCACGAGACGTTTCCAACATTACCCATTTCACAAGACAATGTTCGTGAAATGAATGACTGCACGTCCCTACTAGCAGCGGACACCCATCTCCCGGGTACTTGCATCCTGGGCACGTGTTGTCGAAATTAGCTCGACAGATTCCGCACACCTCTTCGTCTGGCACATCCCAGTGCCATGCAGCTACCCCCTGCCAATTCTCAATGTGCACTTTCATGGTTCCAGTTCTAAGAGCTCTTTCAAGTATTCAAGTCCCGCGTCGTTGGCGTCGAATACTTCTTCCGCTTCAGCTAATATATCACCTTCTTCGTTCACAACTACAGGTAGTTTCTTGCCGTTGCCTCGTCTGGTCCACACTTGTCGTGCCTTGCTGTTAGTTGCCGTATCTGCAAGCTCGAACTCAATGCCGCGGGCTTTCAGAATAAGTTCAAGTCTATTTGTATGAGACGTAACACTTCTAGATGCCGAACTCAATGAGGTGTACACAAAAAGCATTCCGCTGGCCTTGCAGCTATGTGTTTTGTAATCAAGAGATGTGTTTGGTAAATGTTTGCTTGAACCAACTCTATTTTGCATATTGAACTCTAAATAAATTACCCGGCTTCTAGCCTGATTGGTCCATTCGAGAAATTTCTATAGATCCTCCCTCACCCCGCTATATAAGAGAACCACTCCGGAACTTTTCTCTCACTAGTTTTTACGCTCATCGCTTAATTTTTTTCTTTATAGAAGACAACTAGTAAAGTGACAATGCATTCCGTTGCCCGTCCTCAACTCAGAACGGCTGCCGCCAAAGCTGTCCGCAATTTTGGCCATAAAGATCTCCAGTTTGGAGTCGAAGCCAGAGCTTCGCTTCTTAAGGGTGTAGACACGCTCGCAAACGCTGTCCAGGTTACTCTTGGTCCTAAAGGTCGAAATGTGTTGATCGATCAGTCTTTTGGTTCGCCAAAAATCACAAAAGACGGTGTTACCGTAGCCCGCTCCGTCTCCTTGAAAGACAAGTTTGAAAATCTCGGTGCCCGTCTCCTCCAAGACGTCGCCTCGAAGACTAATGAAACCGCTGGTGATGGTACTACTACTGCTACCGTCCTTGCTCGTGCCATCTTCACCGAGACCGTCAAGAACGTTGCCGCCGGATGCAACCCTATGGACCTTCGCCGCGGAACCCAGGCTGCTGTCGAACATGTTGTCGATTTCCTCCAAAAACACAAGCGCGACATCACAACTTCCGAAGAGATCGCTCAGGTCGCTACTATCTCTGCCAATGGCGACTCTCACATCGGAAAGCTCATCTCTTCCGCTATGGAAAAGGTCGGCAAAGAAGGTGTAATCACTGTTAAGGAAGGTAAAACCATTGAAGACGAACTCGAAGTAACCGAGGGTATGCGCTTTGACCGTGGTTACATTTCCCCTTACTTCATAACTGATGTTAAAACCGGAAAGGTTGAGTTTGAGCGCCCCATCCTTCTTCTCTCTGAGAAGAAGATATCTCAAATTAATGATGTTCTCCCAGCTTTGGAAATGTCTAACAAGTCCCGTCGTCCCCTCGTTATCATCGCCGAAGATATCGACGGTGAAGCTCTTGCCGCCTGCATCTTGAACAAGCTCCGTGGCCAAGTCCAGGTTGCTTGCGTCAAGGCTCCCGGTTTCGGTGACAACCGTAAGAACATTCTTGGTGATATTGCTATCCTCACTGGCGGCCAAGTCTGCACTGAAGAGCTTGATATTAAGCCTGAAGATGTTTCCCCTGAAATTGTCGGCTCATGTGGATCTATTACCATCACTAAGGAAGACACTATTGTCCTTAACGGTGAAGGTGATAAGAACGCTATTCAAGAACGTTGTGAACAAATCCGTGCCGCTATGGCTGACTCCGCTACTTCCGAGTATGAGAAGGAGAAGCTCCAGGAGCGTCTTGCGAAACTCTCTGGCGGTGTTGCTGTGATCAAGGTCGGTGGATCCTCTGAAGTGGAAGTCGGAGAAAAGAAAGACCGCTTTGTTGATGCTCTGAACGCCACACGTGCTGCTGTCGAGGAAGGTATTCTTCCCGGTGGAGGCACTGCCCTTCTCAAGGCTTCTTTATCTCTCGATGATGCTGTTGCCGAATCTCTTTCTAACAACTTTGACCAAAAGCTCGGTGTAACCATTGTCCGCAATGCTATTACTCGCCCTGCTCGCACCATTGTTGAGAACGCTGGTGAAGAAGGATCTGTCGTCGTTGGTAAGCTTTCTGATGAATTCGCTAGTGAGTTCACCAAGGGTTACGACAGCGCTACTGGAACCTACGTCGACATGATCGCCGCAGGTATTGTCGATCCTCTCAAGGTCGTCCGTACCGCCCTAGTCGATGCAAGCGGTGTTGCTTCCCTCCTTGGAACTACCGAATGTGCTATTGTTGATGCCCCTGAAGACAAAGTTGCTGCTGGTGCCGGTGGTGCTGGCGGCATGGGAGGCATGGGCGGAATGGGCGGTATGCCTGGAATGATGTAAAGAAACCTCCTCAAAAGAAGATCTGATATCCCCCATTTCACGTCCCTTGTCCCAATATGTCACTTTCGAAATGTAAATAGTATTTCACCTCCCTTTATTAGTGCAAATTTCATGGCTCATACCTACGTACATATTTAGATGTTCAGTTGAACATTGTGTTGTCATAGTAACACAACATTTCTTTAGCTGCTCCGCCACAACGTTTGCAGTTTCTACTTCGACTCTTTAATAGTCTATTCAGTTGGCTTAAAGTACTAGAACATAATTTGAAAATGGTAAGTATAAACCGTTGTTAGCAACAATTGGCAATGTAACTAACGTGATTTAGGCTCGATCAGGGTAAGTCGTAAATGTGGGGCTACATCAGAAAGCTCTTGACTCTCTAGCCTGAATTACTAACGCTTTTAGTGTAGCAGTAGCTAATGAGGTTCAAAAGGCATTTGAGGACCTTAAACTAAGCCGCAACTCCAAGTTTGTCGTCTATAAGTTGAACGATAACCGCACTGAGATTATAGTTGACCAAGTGTCTACTGACGGTGATTACGAGACATTTATCAGTGCACTTCCTGAGAACGACTGCCGATATGCTGTCTACGATTTCGAATACGATACTACTTCTGGCGAAGGCAAGCGTTCAAAGATTGTATTTTTCTCTTGGTCTCCCGATACTGCGCCGGTACGTTCTAAAATGATATACGCTTCTTCTCGCGACGGTCTTCGACGCTCTCTCAATGGTATAGCTAGCGAAATACAGGGAACCGATTTCTCTGAGATCGCCTACGAAAGCGTTCTTGAACGTGTGTCTCGTGGTGCTGGTTCTCACTAAAATATAGTGCCTCTCTTCGAAATATTTTACTACTTACCGTATAAAACCGAACAATGAACCACCTGTACCATATATTCGAAACCGCCATACAGCTGAGACGGTCCCTATATTTGTAAACCTATTAAACCTAAATCATTGCCGGATACATATGGTTGCTATAGTAACTACATTCCTGGACTGGATTTTTTTCGGCCCCGCCGTCGCGTTGGGTACTATTTTGCTGCACCACCACACCTATAATAACCCAACTTGTTTACTTCTTCCCACCCATACATCGTCAATACCATTCCTAGTTCAACATGTCAGGTAAAGGTAAACACGGAGGAAAAGCCGGCCCCAAAGATGGCCATACTCAAATGTCAACATCTGCGCGCGCT
>JAJMEA010000179.1:0-19788 GCA_030573865.1 Tortispora ganteri
GGGTCAGTATGGGTTAACTGGTAATGATGATTGTAAATGATAAGCGATTGAGGAGAAGTGACCGATATAGAGTCTATATTAGCGAGCGACCATTTAACATCTGATTTTACATTCCATTGAACATTATATTTACCATTTTGAAGTGGTTCAACTGATTTAACAACAATATGATTTGAGTTCGAAGGATCGACAGAACAAAGAGGGAATAGGTCGGCAAAGGCCAGTACTGGAAAAGCGAATGAAAGGATTAAGAACAACAAAGTCATTGCGATCTATAATTTATCAAAATAAATACAATCATTTTTTGTGCCATTTTGACTGGCATTTATATTATTGACTATTCCATTCTGTATAAATCGGGTTGTTACATGTTTCAATAAGATACCAAATTCAATAAGAGGCGATTTCCTTTGTATATAAGGTTTCTCTGAAACGTCAATAAATCCAATTCCTTGTTTCCTTTAGCTATGCGACAAAAGTCAAAGTAGTAACGAAAAAAAAGACGGCTTTAAATGAATTATATATCCTTTTATAGAGTGGCGCGATATGAAACTATCATAAGAACTTGATCCAGACATCTTTTTGTACTGATTGACAATAAGGTTTTGACTAGGTAGAAATTGACGCGTAGCCACGATCGACGACAGACACAGATTGTAATAACTTTATTTACGATCTACAGAAATTACTATTATTTATCATGTTTATATTATTTATATTATTGAATTCGTCGTGTAAATGGAACTATTAAAAAAAAAAAAATAACAAAATTGCGAGAGCTGAAAGAATTAAACGACTATCATTTGCAATTTCTTCAATTTGACGAAACTCTTCTCCTATGAAGCAATGAACTAAAGAACCTCTTCTTTGCAGGAACTTCATATATTTGAAATAATGGCTTATATGGCTCTGGCAGCTCAAAATTGGTCTCAACATTACCAATTCCATCTAATTTTGAAAATTCAGCATTTAATTGCCCTTCAAGAATTGTCAATCTTCTTCCAATCGCTCTACCGATTTCTTTCTTTTCTGTTTCTTCATCCGCTCCAAAAAGTGCAAATTTGAAGCCTCCCATTCTATTACCTTCTTTCATTGCTCCTGACTTAGAACTAGCATGATCATTTCGCTGGAAAAACTTGCTGAACGGTTTTAGCGCCCGTGAGACTTTATTCGGCTCAACCAAATCGTCAACAATATACCCTTCTGACCCGCCCGCTGAACATCCATCTGCATCTACCTCTGATACCACAGGTGTGCTTCTCCAGTTGTATGAAACAGAGCTGCGCACCGAATCGGTTTTGTCTTTATGTTCTTTATTGATTTGATACGATATGGACTCCTCCGTTTCAACTTCAACGGGTGGTGGTATCTGTGTCTGATTCTCAACGCCGCTACTCTCCACTGTGGCTGCATACAAGGAAGACCCTCCGTTGTCGCTAGCACTTAACTCTTCTTCGACGTCTTCATCCAGATTGCTGTCGCTGCTGCTTTCGTTGTCACTGTCGCTTTCACTCCCGCTCTCTTCTTCATCATCGTATTCCTCCTGCTCTCCGTACTCGATCTCGAGTTTTTCAGTAGTAGAAATTGTATCAAAAACAACGTGTTTCTCCTCTGTCAGCTGATTTGCACTACTCTGGTTTTTAACTTCATTTTCTTTTAATTCTTCATGAATATCCTTAGAACTTAAGCAGATCTCGCCCACTTTCATGTCTATGGCCTCCTGAAACTCTGCAGGCTCTGTTATTGACGATTCTTGAAAGTTCTCCTCTCCTTCATTTCTTTCTTCTAAATCTAACAGCTTTGCATGTTTTTTCTCCTCTTTATTTTCATTCAACTGAACTACTTCCATTTGTTCTCACCACTAAAAATACACCTCTGATTGTTGTATTATATCCCGACTTATGCGTCTGGTGTGCCTACAATTTCTCGTGCTAGCAGTGCCACCTAGCTAATGATACAATATGTTCTAGCGATTTGCCCCATGTCAGCTAAAATGCTACCTTATTAATATACTAATGATTCGATGTTATGTAGGGTGTGCTGCATTAGTCCCTTGATCCGCCTTCATTTCCACCTCAATCAGAACCCTTAGAAGCTTATCTGCACTGACATATATCATGCGCGAAATCAGAAGTCATCAAATGAAGAAACTAGATCCCATAAAAATATCCTGTGCACTAAATCATGACATAACTCCACTTTACAGCAACATCACTTCATGACAAGAAAATTCTAAGCCATCAAAAATCGTCTTTGTCAAAAGATGCACATATCTTGTCCATTCTTCATCAACCAAGATTAAATTTAGTTTCATTGATCTAACAAGCACTGGCATGTGTCATAAAGCTTTCAGGGACCGCATTAAAACGCTCATACACAACCATGTAGTAATGCACGTTAAAGTCGAACAGCCAAGAATAAATCAAAAACAAAACTGACATATCCTTCGCAATTTATAACAATCAAATATAAACCAGAACCAATAGGGTTTGCATTCGTATATTTAAATCCAAATATCAGCCAGATTCAGTGGTACAATTTCCATCCAGCTTTTATAGGTTCTTCATAATATTCTTGCTCTTCGCAAAGAAGCCTTTTGACTTGTCCATTCCTAATCGGCTAGAGTTCTTCAAACTGTGCGACATGTTATGCATTTTGGATGATATATGAGAAGCTCCACTCGATTTTCTTGTGCTGCTACTACTCGTCCCTGTTCGCGTAAGCGACACTCCATCCTGGGAAATAAGCTGCTTTTTCGGGTAAGCTGCTGTTTTAGGGGCCCCAATACCTTCAGCACTTAGGATATCCGTTAATTGTCCCGACGAATATGCTAACCACAAGTCTAACCCAATATTCATATCAGCTTCCTGTAACCGCGCTTCATTGTATGCTTTTTGCCGTTCTTTCGAAGTAGGATTCTTAGAGGTAAGCGATCTGAAATCGTATTTCCGGTTGAATTGAAGTAGTGATTTATCTTGGACATAGTCTAGGGCTTTCAATAAATCATTGTAGTCGTTGGAATTGGTGTAAAAAGCAATAAGTTGGTTCAAGTTATAGTTTGCACCAGTTTCAGATCCTTTGGTACCTTGAGAGTCTAATGAAATATTCGCTAGCCCACTAGAATCGTTGCCAGCTGTATCGGAATTTTCATCAAGTGTGGTAAGCACTTCTTTGTTGGTTTGCATATTCTTATTCTCCTCTGGCGCAACGTCGTTAATAATCATAGATATAGGTCGAGGAGCAGGGAGAGGGGTGTCGGTATCTGGTCGTGATAATAAATCGGAATTTTTTCGACTATCGCTTTCCGAGTAATCTTCTATGCTATTGTAATTCTTAAGCGACGATTGTCCGTCGAACTCGCTGTCATCGCTGTCCTTGTAACTGTCTACAGGTTTCCATCTCAAGATACCGGTATCTGACTCTGCAGTGGTATCAAACTCGTTCAAAGTAAAGTTGTCTGACATTTCATTAGCCTTTGAATCCGGTGAGTCCTCGATATTAGAAACAATAACAGTATTGAGCAGTTCATTGTCATCGTCAGCTATAGGGGGCAGTATTTCAGGTATGCTAGCTTCGGGCCAGGTTTCTATTTGCGTTGTGTTCAACGAAGTTGTCCTTCCTGTTGAGCTTCGACTTTCGAATGAAACAAGAATATTAGACTCATTGTCTTTTGATTCGCTGAAGTCTTCATTGATACTGGCGTTTGCCTCGTAACTTGTAGTTTCGTTAGCAATGTCGTTAGTATCATTAGCATCATTTATTTCGTTTTCTTCTGGGGTTTCAAAATCCTTAGCAGACTCTTCTGCCGACATATAATCTTCGTCTTCAGTGATAGCAGGACATGTTTGTAGAGTATTTTCGTTTTGTGGTGTTAGTTGTACCGAGTCGACAAACTCTGGAACAGAAGCGAGTCTTACAGACGTCGGGGCGGCAATGCCTAGTTCAGCTTCTTCGTTGTCATCGAATCCTTTCATCCAGGAAGCGCGAGAGTCTATGGTACCAACACCGGGGTCGAAGTCCTCGAATCCGTCACTGCTGGCACCGCGTGAATGGCGGCTGGAATTTACGATCACAGATGGGATCACGGGAATAGAGATGGTTTTGCGAGAGGAGTTAGATGTGATGGAGAGGTTCGAAACTTGAGATACATTTCGCGAATGACCACGAGAAGGATTTGAAACAGTTTCGTAGATATCTTGAGCGAGTTCGTCATTCTTTTTCACCTGTTCGGCATAACCGGGGGACAGCTCGTTTACATCAAAGGCCATCGGAGCGGCGACGTTGACATCTATAGCAAGGCCTTCTTCGGAGTAAATTCTGGACATATTATATGTCAGATCATCAATTGAATCACTTTTGTGCATGTCGCTTGTATCATAACCGGCTATCTGTACTGTGTCGGGGACGGTCAAGTTATGTGTGGTGTCTTCCCTGATGGCAGTCTGTTCACTGAAACTACTGAGGTCCTGCATGAGCGAGTCGAGCGCGGCGGATGGGGTGACATCTTCAGGTTTAGGCGGTAAAATTTCGGGGAGTGTAGGACTTTGGAGGTCGTTTTCAATAGAATCATCATGAGAGGCCATAGCGTCTATAGCGATGTTCGCAGACGATGCGGTGTCAGAGACCGGAGTAGCTGATTGGACGGCATCCTGAGGGTCCGCATAATGGTCAACTAATGCATGTGGCTCGCCATTTTGTTCTATTACAGATACATCTGTACTCAAACGCCAGGGTTTATACTCGTTGTTGGACATTTAGGGTGATAATATAAGTTGGTCGATCAGTATGTGGGTGTGTTTCTAGTGTAGCGCCACTTGGATCACAAAGTGGTCGTTAATAGGAGTGAAAATCGAAAAATTATAGAAAATATATTCTCAACAAACTTTTTCTAAATTGTCGAGGGTAATTTGTCAAAAAAAAATCAAAAAAAATGACTGTAAACTGAAGTTTTTTGAGGAACTTTCTAAATGTAGGGAAAATGTCGCTAGGATCCTGTGGGCGGGCGATGTTGGTGGGGAAAAAGGGATTCCGTCCCCCCTTATTTTTTATAGGGGACAAGTATTGCTGCGAGGGGTCGATATGTACACAAGAATGAATAAATGTGTAAATATGCAAACATTTAAATATATAAATATATAAATATATATATTTATACATTTGTGTGAATATAATACATATCATGCGTTGTATAAGTCTTGCAGATCATTCGCTCAATAAATCAATCAATATCGGCTCTCAAAACACTATCGACATTATTCAAACAAATCTGACCAGGTCTTAAACTATTCACCGTCATAATTTGTATTTATAAATTGATAGTACCGTGTGACTTTTGTCTAGCCATTACCATTATCATTAACTGCGTTCCTTTGATTAGAAACTTTATCGCAAACAATGACACCAACAATGACATGCATCTCAATCAAAGAATATACATATTTCTTTGTATAATAAGTCAGATAATATAATCTTTTTTCCCTTTTTTCATATCCTGTATTCACGTCTCATATATTATTGTCATGGACCTCCAGAACGATCTCAAACAACTTTTCACTGTATCATCTGATCAGATTGCAGTTCCTGCACCTGTTCATGATCCCATTCCCACTGGTAAATGGAAACACCTGTTTCCATACATTGATGTACATTATTCCGCGTTCATACTCGCCGGGACTCTATCTTCTCTAGCGTCCGCCGTCCTTATCGTACTCATGGTCCTCTACACCGGTCAACTGTTTCAGACTATCCAGGACTATTCCTCCGGTTCAGACTTTACAGCCGCAAACGACGCCCTCCTCGCTTCAACATACCGTCTCCTCATTATATGCGCCGCATTCTTCCCTGCTAGCGGCATGTCTCTTGGTATCTGGACTTATCTGTCAGAGTCACTCGTCGGTCATCTGCGTACCTTAGTCTTCCAGAAGCTACTGCGAGAAGACCTCGCATGGTTTGATTCATCAGAGGGATCAATCGCAAACATAAACAAACATCACATATATCTAGATGATCTCCAAAGATGTTACAGCATCGCAATGCACAATATCGCATCTGGTCTCGCAGTATGTATCGCCTCTATTGTCGTTGCCCTCTACTTTAGCTGGGCTCTCACTCTAGTCACTCTCGCGACATTCCCCGTAATCCTCGCATTCGCAGTCTTTATGTCGAACAAAATGCAGCAAAATATTGAACATGAAAAAGACCAACAATCTATGTCCTCCGCTATCCTCCAGTGGGCCCTCTCAAACCCTCTCACCATCACCTTGTTCAATTCGACACTATATGAAGCCAACAGGTTTAAGCAAAGCAACAGTCTGGCTTCTTCATATTTCATCAAAGCTATATATTGGCTCTCTGTACAGCTAGGCTCTATAAAGTGTCTGTTTCTGCTCATGTTTGTCCAAGGATTCTGGTACGGCAGCTATCTGTACAGAAGAGACCAAGTATCGCTGAGCGATATAATAACAGTCTTTCTGTGCTGTATATCAGCCGCAGAAGGGTTTGAAAGATATGCGTCTCATATGCCATTCATCGCAAAGGCCAAAATAGCAGGTACTAGAATTTCTAAATTCTGTTCTGTTCAATCAATTCTCGAACTGCTCGAAATCTCCCTGGCTCCATACGAGAATTTATCCGAAATACAACCCTCAAGAGACTTAACAACCACAATAACCGTTTCGGCCGTTTACTATACATACGAGTCTAGACCTGACACATTTGCCTTAAACGGTGTGACTTTAATCATCCCTGCAGCCTGTCTCACTTTTATCGTTGGTTCTTCAGGCTCAGGCAAGTCCACTCTGGCCAACCTGATCGCCGGTTTATACCCACTCAACTCCGGAAAAATTCTACTTGGCCAATCTAATATCGCTCATGTATCCAAAAAATGGGTTAGGAAGAACATCACCTATGTGCAGCAAACACCATTGCTCTTCGACATGTCCATTCGCAATAACATCCTAGTAGGTCTTTCTGAGTCTGAAATTCGTTCCAAAGCAGAGTTCCATAAAGTATGTGAAATCTGTGGACTACCTAATTTTGTCAGAGAAATGCCAAACGGTTATGATACGGTCATACATGGTTATGGTTCTAACCTTAGCGGCGGTCAAAAGCAGAGAATATCTCTAGCAAGAGCATTGCTCAGAGACAGTTCTGTTTTGCTTCTTGACGAGGCTTTGAGTGCTTTAGACGTTTCAATGCGTGCTGAAATATTTCAAAAACTCCGTGATTACCGTCATGGAAAAACAACTCTTGTCATAACTCATAACTTAGAGAATATCTTGCCAGACGATTATGTGGTGGTGATGGCAAATGGAAGTGTGAAGGCATCAGGACCTTTCCATTCTGTCAGATCACTCAACACTTTTTGCACGAGTGGAATAGATACTACTCGTGATCCTCGCGAAATGATAACCCCTGTGTATCACACCAGCAAACTGGCTAGACAATTCAGAAATAGTATCCATGAGTCGAACAGGTCTTCAATTTATGGAATAAATATTCCTCGTGTGATTAGTATGCATGAATACTCTTTAGGCGCTTTCCCTGAAGAGCTAGAACAGAATAATTATGGCTATGTCCAGTCTGTTCGCCAGTCTTCTGGAAATCCTCTGCTTACATCTTCTGAAACAGATTCCAGCACCTTGTCGTTCGCACAGTTGAGCCTATGGGAAGCCATTCGCGCCATAGCTCGAGGCAGAGTTAATTACTTTTTTCTTGTGCCTGGAATTATTGCAGCTATTGCATGTGGTGTATTCCCCGCAGGCTTTAGTTACTGTCTCTCGCATCTCATTAGTTCCATCACTGAACCCGCCGACAGGTCATTGTTCTGGGCTCTGGTCCTAATTTGTATGGCTGTTGGAGAAGGAATCTCTCTTTTCACCCGAGTTTTAATGTTGGAAAAAGTCGCAGATCGGCTTGTGAGTGCTGTAAAGCTAGACGCTTTTACTCGGATTCTTCATCAGCGGCCAAGCTGGTTATCTGAAATATCTCTCGATGTTTCGGGTATATGGCAAATACTTATTGGTGATACGGAAAACATCAGAGACTCATTGGACAAAGTCGGGGGCGTATTCATCAGCGTCGTATTCACTTTTAGCGCATCAATAATTTGGGCTTTAATAGCAGGATGGAAGCTCACGCTTATTTCAATAGCTCCAATGTTCGGCGTTATGATCATATTCTGGTGTTATATTCGAGTTTCCAAATACTTTGAGTTGAAGAGCCTAAAATTAAAGAACGATAGCAATTCTTTAATGTCTCAATTCATTGTATGTATAAGGTCTGTCAAAGTGTATTCTGTGGAACCACTCTTTGAAGCTCTTCACAATGATGTTGTTCAAAAACAAAAGACCCTAGGCTTGCAACGAGAATTATATTCGGGTCTTCTGTTTGGTTTACTGGATTCCTCCATTCAATTCTGCAAAGTTTTATGTCTCTGGTACGGGTTTCGTTTAGTGATAACAGAAGAATACTCTTTCACTTCAACCATGACTGTTTTAGCCTTGATCATATTTGCACTAGTGAATATCTTGGACTTCGTAAATGATATCCCCATGGTCACAAAGAGCTCTCAAGCTTTAAGAAAAATCGCACCGCTGGTGAAACTGCCATTCGATGAAGATACTACCTCCACCTACCGTCAACCAACATTCTCAACAAGCTTTAACACAGCCAAAAGTGTCTCTTTTGATTCAGTATTCTTCAAGTATCCAGGAGCCAACCCGGATGAAGAATATGCGCTGAAGAACGTCACCGTTGAAATACCTAAGTGCCGTCTGACGTGTATAGTAGGTGCTTCTGGTTCTGGAAAATCGACTTTGGCAAGTCTTTTGGCACGTATATATGAGCCTCAGTATGGTTCAGTGAATATTGGCGCGCAGAATATCAGAAAACAACCAAAAGAACAATTCAGACGTCAAATTGGAATGCTCACTCAGCAGCCGGCAATTGCTAATGGCACAGTGTTAGACAATCTGCTGTATTCACTGAGTGAACATGAACGAAAAGCTATATCAATGGAGTATATTGAGAAAGTGTGCAGGCAAGCATACATCCATGACTTTATAATATCACTCCCAGAAGGCTATAACACTATTTTAGACAACGGGTTGCATTCTTTATCAGGAGGTCAAGCACAACGGTTGTGTTTAGCCCGTGTCCTTATACGTGATCCGGGTATTCTGATTATGGATGAATCAACGTCTGCTCTTGATCCCGAGACAACCACATATATAGAAAGGGCTTTGATAGAGTTATCCGAAAGCAAAACAGTGATTTGTATTAGTCATACAGAATCGCTCATAGAAAGAGCTCATCGTATCATTAGGCTCGAGAAGGGATCAGTCATTGAAGTCGTAGATAAAGAGTTCGGAACGGCATATTATCCATCGCCAAGATAACTGGCTTTTTCTTTTTTTTAAAAGTCATAAAATCAAATGGAGTATTTCTATTATTGTTCTGTATTGTAGAGCATTTCAATCCCAATAGCTAATTTCACCTTGATCTCCCGATATAGCGACTTTACTAGTTTCATGAGGATGGACAGCTATGCAAGAGGCCACTTGATTATGTGCATGAAACTTGCTCAACAAGGCAGTTGATTTCCAGTTCCAAAAGTAAGCGTTTCCTTTTGCGTCACCTAGAATTAGTACCTCGCCATTAGGTGAAAATGCAGGCTTGAGTTTGCGTCCTGAACTTGTGAACCCCTTAAACACGCGTTTTCGGCTCAAACTCATACGATCAGTTGCTGAGAAAACTGAGACCGTGTCATTGAGAGTTTCAGCGGCTACATACTTCCCACTAGGATGGAGCGTTAAGCTGGGCATAGAATGGATATCTGGTCCTGAAAAGAGCTTTATAGGTGCATTCACTTGCCAGTCCCAGACTCTGACTGTCTTGTCGTCAGAAGAGGACATGAATCGTCTATTGTTGTCGACGAAACAGATATCGTTTATGCCAGCTAGATGGTGATCGTATATTTGCACTATTTCATCACCGACGCGCGAGTCGTAGTGTTTTATCTTGCCATCTGCACAGCCAACAAGAACATGGGTAGCAAGAGGAGAATCAGGGTTGAACCTGACAACGTTTGCGACCTTTTTTTGTGGGAACCTCGCTATGCAGGTACCTGTTTCTGTGTCCCAAAGCTTTACCTGTTTATCAAATGCGCAGGACATAAAATGTGTACCTGTGGCGTTAAATGACACGTCACGTACAGCTAATGCGTGACCTTTGAAAGATCTGAGCTTTTCGCGCTCGTGGTGGGCGTCCCAGAGAACGATGTCGGAGTCTCTTCCAGCAGAGAGAAGCAAATGACCGGACACAGGAAAAAATTGAAGCACTGATGTGCCTCCTCTGTGACCCTCATAAGTGTGTATTTTCTTTTTAGGCAGGTACCAGGGGCTATCGCCGTAATCTGTAGTTAGGTCAACATCTAGATCGCGAGGGACATGCATGTATGTCCGGCCCTGGTAGTCCAATTGCTCTTTACCGTAGAAGATAGTCTCTTCGGAAAGAATTGGAGTTGAATCTGGTTCATGTACAAGTTTTGCAGCATCATTCAGCTCGCTGGCTGCGTCTGAGTCGCTAGATGTGTCGCTGTATCCTGCCCATGGTCCCTGGTATACGTTTTCGCCTGTGAACGATGTGATATCGCCTTTCTTTTTGCGGGCCCGTTTCAGTTGCTTAGATTTACGTTTGCTACTAATTGTTAAATTTTCTTCAGCTATATCACCATATCGAAGCTGATTCGCGAATGCTATATCGTTGTATGTCACATCTTTAACGACCTGTGGTGTTGGTAGTGAATGTTTGACGAGATCGGATGATTGTTGCGGAATATTCACATTTGGATCAGGAGTTATATGCAGATCTTGTTCTTCATCACTAGAATAATATACTAATGACATATAAAAATTGATTTTATTTATATAATTGTTGATATTTTTAGCGGAGGTGTTGTCGTAAGTCAAGTCAAATCGAATCTGTCCGAGTCCCAAGTTAGCCACAAGCAATCATCAGATAGAATGGCATAAAATAGTAAAAAATAATAAATTTTATACATAATTTTTTCTTTCTTTTTTGTGTATTTACGTATTCACACAAGTTTCGCAAGCGCGACGTTCTTCTTACCAAGTCGGACAAGAACAAGTTGGCCATCAATCAGGTAACGCTCTTCGAGTACAGTCTTCAAATCAGCAGAACACAGATCTGGTCCAATATATACACTTCCTTCTTGTAAGCTGCGCTTGAGAGAGCTAGCCGATACAGGGTATACCTTCTTCAATAATGTAAGTATAGGTTCACCAACTACCGATCGAGGAACTTCTTGAATGAATGAATCACCTTCAAAGACCGCTAAAAGGTCATATGCAGATAGGCATAGATTTTGAGATTTGATTTTGCCATAGATTAAATCTGCAGATTTTGAAACGAGACTGCCGGCGTCCGGGCCGTATATAAGGTCGACTACACGCTCGGCTAGGAGTTTCTGCGCAGTTCTCGACTCTGGCACGTTGTTATGTTCTGCGACAATACGATCGATCTCTGGTAACGGAATAAAAGTAAACATTTTCAAGTAGGACTCGACAGCAGAGTCCGGTACCCGAATAAAGTGCTGGTACAGCTGGAATTTCGGAGTAAGAGAGGAATCGAGGAACACAGCATTGCCTGCAGATTTGCCAAACTTCTCTCCAGACGGTGTTGTCAGAAGTGGCACAGTTACACCATATGCCTTACCGCCTAATCGTGAAATAAGATCTATTCCTGCAGTAATATTACCCCACTGATCGTTACCGCCGAGTTGGATACTGCAGTTGTGCGTTTGCTGCAGATACCAGAAGTCGTATGCCTGTAAAGCCTGGTACGAAAATTCATTATATCCAAGTCCAGCAGTTGATTGCAGACGTGCTTTAACACTTTCGCGGTTGAGCATCTGGTTTAATCGAAGATGAGGGCCAATAGAGGACATGAAATGTACCAGGTTCATGTCTCGCCACCAATCGGCATTATTGACAGAAATGAGTTCGCCGCTAATTTGATATCCGGCTCGTTTAAGTAATTCTTGCGCATTCGTAAAGATCATCGACATTTGCGTCTGTAAAGCTCGAGTATTGAACTTCAATGTTTCTTCGGAAGCCGCAGACCTTGCAGTCGATCTGCCAGATGGGTCACCAACTTGAGCTGTACCCTCACCGACGAGTTGGATCACCTTATGACCACGAGCAAAAAAATGCAGCAGCACCATCAACGGTAGAAGATGTCCTGCATGTAACGATCGAGCTGTAGGGTCCGCTCCGAGGTATATACAAGCACGTGATTCAAGTGCAACCTCTAACCCCTGAGAGGTTTGTTGTATCAGGCCTCTAGCTCGCAGCTCTTCCAACAAAGGAGTAGACTGCGCACTATAGAACCTTATATTTGTTAGAAACGTCCGTTGGTGGCGTTGTGCAGCCAATCGCAACATCTCACGGTTTATTTTGACTAAGTGGTATGTCAAAAAAGTGTAGACCAATTCCAAACTTAGATTATGACATTACCCCGTTCTAAACATACAAAGAAAAATGCTTTTTTTTTAATTAAATATCGTCTTTATTTCAGCTGTAAAAGGCCTAATAATATTTAGAATGCTGGAGAAAGCTATTTTCTAATGGAAACTGCACGCGAATCTAGGGCCCTTAAGCCCGTATTTGATATGTTCACTATCGTATACCGTGCACATAGCTTCGCGTAAGAGAATACGACAATGCATAAATATGTGCGTGACAACAGAAAGTAATTGACGCATCTCATATTCAATGTCCAACATTAATTCAGATCAAACTGATCCGCGAACTAGTCATTACGATATTGACTCCCTCATCCACCAAGCGATCAACAACACAAGCATTCCTAACGATATCTTTGAATCTTTCGATACGAACTTTCTTCGCGATCTCGGCTATGATCAAGAACTTCTTCGTGTACTCGATTTCAAGTCTTTACTCGGAACAGGAGTCTCCAACACTAGTGCGCTACCTGGCATACTGCTCGGTTTCACTACTATGGTCACTCAGGGTGGTCATGTAGGCTTAACATGGGGGTTCGGCGTCGCCGCATTCTTCATGCAACTTATCAGTAGCTGTGTCGCCGAAATATGTTCAGAGTTCCCCGCAGCTGGTGGTATATACTTTGCAGCAGCCTGTCTTGCGCCAAAATCATACAATAAGATTTTCGCCTGGATAACTGGTTGGTCTTCCTTTTTCGCTCAGGCCTCCTTTACCGCTGCATCTAACTACAGTTTGGTCCAAATTGTCTTTTCGCTCGTAAGAGTCTCGGGTGCAGTTGACTCAACTAACCCAATATATAATCAACACTCGCTAATTGGCTCAGTCGTATCTCAAGCGTTCTTCTTAGCACTCATGCTTTTGTGCGCTCTTGCTACTTGCGTTTCAGTCAAAAACACCACTCTAATTAATAATTTAGGTACAGCTTTTAACTTCCTGTTACTAATTATTCTTGCAATAATGATCCCTTATAAGGCATCACTAACCCCTAACGGCCTAAACTTCACAAGCGCAGTCACAAACTTCGACAGTATCTCCAGCTGGAATTATGTTGTCGCCTTTATGATATCTTTCTCTTCAGCTGCTAGATCATTCACAAGTCTGGACGCGCCTTTGCACATGTCTGAAGAAACAGTAAACGCGTCAGCACACTGCTCTCGCTCAGTGAAAATGTCTACGGCCATAAACTTTTTGTCTGGTATAATTATATGCATTTTGTTTGCAATATGTTTACCTTCTGATGGCTCAATGTTTGAAAAACCAGATGTTGAACCTATTGTCGCCTTTTTTGTTAGAATCATGGACTTTCCTTCAGCTGTTGCTCTGATATCACTCGCTTGTATTTCTATTTTCTTGCTCAGTCTTGCCAATATGGCTTCTTCCGCTAGAGCTTCTTATGCATACGCTAGAGATGGCGTCTTGCCGAAATCTCCGTTGTGGAAACTTGTTAGCTCTCGAACATTCTCGCCTTACGGCTCCGTCGTTCTGCTCTTGATCTTTGGCTTGCTTTTTGGCATTTGCGCTGAATTACTAAAGCAACTAGATTTTATTCTGATGTTTGGTGCAATTGCACAGCTTATTGCCTTTGCAGTTGCCATATCCATGCGCATCTATGCCGGAAACTCGTTCAAACCTCAACACTCTAACCTTGGTAAGAAATCATTGTACATTCATTCGCTATGTCTTCTCTTTATCTGCATTATGATACCTATCTGGTGCCTTCCTCACAACCTGAAGAAACCCTATAACGCTTTTCAAGGATTCAACTATGCACCTGTGCTCTATTTCACTCTCATGAGTATTGTACTAGCTTGGTACGCTATAGATGCTAGGAAATGGTACAATAGTCCTGCATTCACTTATCGCGAGAAGATTCCATGTGATAGTGAACTTGCACCATCAGACCTTAACGTGCCAGGTGAATCAGCTGATTCGCTGTCAAAACAGTTAAAACTTGCAAAGACCTTGACTGGTTTGTTTCAGAAGATATTCCACAAGTAGTACATACACGGGCCCGCCCTCATGTCTGCATTTTATACTGCTATTTTCAGAATATCTTCTTCAATATTATCTCCTCTTTTTCTGATATTCCCTTTGTATTGAACCCCGACGTATTCGCGAATCCTGGCTCTTATCGCTGGTCAACGATATGTCAAACAAACTTTATCTCGATTACCGTTGGGACCTGACCAATAACAAGTTGTGATTGCTAATCACATGCACGAACGTTCTACTTGGGATAACATACCCACCCCCTTGATAAAGACCCGTTTATTCCACACATTTCGCCTTTTGTCTATACACGCTGCTGTTGCCGAGATTTCCGCTGTTTACGCTGTTATAAATTACAACGGAATTTATTTTCACGAATACTGAAAGTATTGCGCGATGTTCGTCAAATCAATACCTGACGTAGGACAAACGGTATTGTCAGAATGTGACCAGATCGACATTGACGTCTATTTCGATGCACGCAAGATATCGCGTGATTCTGAATTCCAGGCCGAATTGTGGTGGGGGTTTGACACGCATTTTCATTGGGCATCAACTAAACTGGTATTAGCAGAGATTTTAAACTACGATCTAGCTCGTTTTGAAGCTCGTCTCCCTATTCCTGATTTTCCTGATGCATTAAACTTCACGATACGTTATCGGTATAAACAAACTGAACCATGGTCATGGCAATCTAAAGACGGAAACTGTAGGATCTTGCACAAATCAAAAAAGAAACTAGTAGCAAATGATCTTTTCTACGACCTGCAACTCCCTCTAACCGAAATAGAAGGACCTATCAGCAGCTCCGACAACTGTTTCTGGTCCATCCCGCGATGCGCTATAACTACATCAGTCTCTGTGATTGGACGTATTTATGAATACAAACACATAAACGTTTTCAACAAATTCTTAGCTTTCGAGTCCACATGCCTTCCGGATGTCGCCCTTCCTCATAATTATAAAGGATTTGCGCTTGTCGTATTCCAGCGTCCAGACGGACGTTTCTTAGTGATATGGCCAGTCTGTAACTTAAGCGCTTCTACAGTTTCATTGGTTTTTTTTACTGAAAACAAAACATGTCTGAACATTGCAACAAATACGCAGTCGGGTCACCAAACACCACTCGTCCTCATCGCATCCGGCTTTGATATTCATTCCCTAATGAACGAAACCCTGCTTCTACTTCGACGGTTCCCTTTCACATCTACGCAAATAAATGAAGATGATGACTATGAATGTATAAACTGGTACGAAGGATGGTATGATGGTCTTGGATTCTGCTCTGGTATTATTAGCGAAGACCGTGTGTCCACAGAGAATATGATACTTGACAATTTGCAATCTCTAGGGAAAACAGGTAATCAAGTCACTTGGTTGTTGATAGACTTCCAATGGCAAATAAAATCACAATACGGTCTTGTCAGTTTCAAATCTGACCCAGCCCAAATTAATGACGGACTCAAATCATTGGTCAAAATGCTACATGAACATTTCCCTAATCTAAAGCATATTGGTGTCGCTCATTCAATAATGGGCAGTCCGGTCGGAGTAGCTTTGAAAGGTGAAGTGGCTGACAATTATGGTACCTTCTCTACTCCTAAAGGCATAAATCTTGTTTTGCCCGATAGTATAGAACGCTTCTACATAGACTTTTATGAATATCTTTATGAATGTGGCATCACATTTGTAAGAGTCTACGATCACGAAAAACTCTATGAGTATAGCTGTTCATTGGATATGGTTAGAACATATGAATATGCTCTAAAGAAATCCGCTGTGCGCTATTTTTATAACCGCGTGCTTTATACATTCTCTAGTTTCCCTTTCTACTTGATACAGGAACTTTTTCTGAACCCTGGGTGTCCTAATCCTCTTCTCGAGCTATCGACTCAACCTACAAACAATTCGAGCTTGTCATTAAATTCTAGTGCTCTTACAAACAAAAACTTACTGCTCACGTTAATTGGTGGTTACTTGGATGCTGTTATGGCTTTTGACGCTATTTGTTTGCACGAAAATGAATACACTGATATACAGGTAATATCTCGCTTGATATCATGTTCCCCAATATTAATAGATACTGGCGAAGCACATCAACGTTTTAAGTCTACATTGCCAGACTGTATGTTTTTGGGTCTAAATGGATCATCTGTCGTTTCACGCCTTCAGGGCACTTCACAACCTATTAATCCTATTTCCGCTAATAAGAACTCTAATTCGGACTTCTTTCTTGTTGTGAACAATGATTCTAATAAGAATTACCTTGTGCTAGCAATATTTAACTTTTCTGATGTCTGCTTCACTGATATTATAGATTTGTCATCTATAAGTGAACAATACCTGGGTAGTCGTCAGAGTGTTGCTCGGATGCATGACTCTGGACAAGTTGTTGATCTGGGTCATAAAAGCAAATATCCATTCTCTCTTCAGCCTCGATCAGGCACGTTAGTTACTATAGTCCCTATAGTACATGGTATTGGGTTGTTTGGACTTGTTGGAAAATCTACCCCGGATATATCTGCTGGTGTCACATTTATTGTGCGTAGCGACATATGTGTAAAACCATATGGTACCTTACAGATTGAACTGGTGATACGTGCATTGGGAGTTATTCAAATTTATGCAAAAAATATACACGAAAAAGGAGTGAATTCTATGCTTGGAATGATAGAAGATGAAGTACTGCCATTGAAGACTATCAGTTATGAACAGAGTTGCCTTAACATTGATCTGCAAATGGCATGTGAATTGTTAGAAATTCAAAAACCCTGGACAAATGAACTAAACTTATTTTTGCGATTTTCAGTATAATGTGAACGAGCTAGAATGCTTCAGTTTTTCAATATATAGATTTGCTCTTTCTGTTTTTTGGTTTTGGGTTTACATGGTAAATATAGGTATATTAATTACATAAAACTGTGTGGACAGGAGGTAAGTAGCTCATGTATTAATATTGCTCATCATAGCAATGTTAATAGAATATTGTGTACTTAGTCAACAAATAGAATAGTAAAATATCATAACAGAAAGACAAGAAGACTTGTTCAATCTATTTCTTGGAAAACGCGCATTCATAGTTATGATGAAAACGCTCCAGTGAAAGATTCATTTGCATTATGTGTAGTAGACGAACTAGATGAAGAGCCTTTGGCCTTATCTGACTTCGATTTGCCCTCTTTGGATTTGGATTTCTTCTTGTCTTTAGTAGTAGCCTCAGCTATGAGTGCTTCGAAAACGCGCACTTCTTCGTCTTCTTCAGCAGTTCTTACTGTTTTACTAAACACATCGCCTACCAAAATCATTGCCCGTGCTCTCTCAACACGTTTGGATAAAGGAACGGATTTGTCATGCAAAACTTTGTCGCAGACTTCGCGCAGAACGCCTGCTACTTCAAATCTAGAACCTCTCCATGCGGCATTCAATATCTTTCCAAGTACTATTCTTTCTTGCTCGGCACGCAATTCATCAGTCCAATCCTCGCCGGCCTTTTCTTCAGCTTTTGCCATGGCTTCCATACTTGCTTGTGCATCAATGGCGCTATTAATAGTTCCCCATGTGTCTTTTGCAACAGATCCTTTCTCCTTTACTTTACTAAAAAAACCTGATATTCCAAGAAACTTCTGTGACTTCAAAAACGTGGTACCTTTAGTTGTGTAGATAGAGCCAATAGTGTGTAGGAGCTCTAGACCAAAAGATTCCATTTTCAGGTTTTCAGCCTCTAAGCGCTGCTTTTCAAGGAACGCCTTTGTGATATCGTCAGACTTGTCGGTTTCTGTCCACACAGACAAGCGTTCTATGAGTTTCTTACATAGATCAGCGACGCGCTGGTTTCTAGCCTCTCTGCGCTGTTCCTCGTACTTTTTGAGCTCGGCCTTCTGGTCCTTTGAGAAACCAGATTTCTTGATCTTGTCCGACTTTTCTTTTATTTCATCAGGTGATGCTTGAGCAAGGTTTGATGAGGAGGTACCAGGAGTGTAGGCGGTGACATCTGTTCCGCTTGCTGTGTTTGAGGCGTTCTGCTCGAAAGAGGACACGTTCGGGTCGGAGGACTCTGCGGCTGAGTCTTCCATAGATACAATCTCCATAGTTTTCGTCAAATCTTTAATTAGAGAAAGCTCACCTATGAGATCTGCGAAGGCTTCTCCTCCGAAGATCATCGTGAAGAACTCTGTTGGATCCTCGAAACCAGCTTCAGGTATAGCCTGCTGTTTACCAAATTGATCATACTTCTGACGCAATTGAGGGTCACTAAGTACCTGATAGGCTTCTCCAATTGCCTGGAATCTATCTTTTGCTGCAGGATCATCGGGGTTCTTATCTGGATGATGTATAACGGCCTGGCGGCGATATGCCTTCTTTATTTCAATGTCAGAAGCAGTGACTTCTACGCCAAGTATTTCATAGTATTCCGTTTCTACAACCATTTCTTAGTTCGAATACGCCTATGAGAAGAAAATCGAAGGAAAAGAAGGTATTTATTAGGAAACTTGCAGACTCTAAAGAGTACACTGTTGGATAATATGACGTGTAAAGGGTGTGGCCATTTAGAGTGATAGGTACATGGTAAATGCAGAACCGATATAGTCTCTGAGTTACGCTAAAACCTGAATTGTTATACTGAACAATATGAACTGGCATTCTTGAACGGATTTCGTTATAATGATAATAAAATATAAATATTGATACTGTAACTACTTATTTCTGTTTACCGCAAGTTGATAGTGTTCTTAGCTCGTCGCTATAAAGACTTGAACTATCATTAGCTAGACGTTCTTCATTCCGAGTCATCGTAGCCGTACAATTCGTTAGTCGATTCCATGCTTATCTTCACCTGTTCCGGAAACATTAAATTATTAATTACATCATAGACAAAAACTGCCCGTAGCGGATAGTAAAAACCTATAATGCCGGTAAAAGAATTTATGGCCCTGTAAGTTGTACCTGGAGTTACTGTTAACGCATTACTATGCACGTTGATCTCTCCATATTTTCCTGCTTCGTCAATATCTTTACACGAAGCTGCCGCGGTTCCATATACCACGTCGATAAACATCTTGTAGCGAGTCCGCGCTGCGATCGTAATAGTATACCTCTCTCGCGCGCTTTTAGCGAATTGACCATAGAATGTAACCTCCATCGCAGTAACATTGCGCCTAACTTCACCTGGACTAGGAGGACCTTGATTGAGTGATGAAATATAATGATTTATAATGGCGCTATTACTAAGGTATTCGATATTGAGGAATGGCAC
>JAJMEA010000180.1:0-16268 GCA_030573865.1 Tortispora ganteri
ATGCTCACCAGATGTTACTTGTTACCATAGCAATTTACACTTTATTTCCTTTTTGCTATACTCCCACACCAGTGAATGTAAACACACATTTGAACCACTCCTCTATCTTTATATTTCGCATTGCTCCGACTGCAACTACAGAATCAATAGCTACTTGCATTTTGATCCAAATGACAACAATATTACATCTAGATTCTTATGAATCAGATGACTCAATATCATCCTCGGACGGATCATTTATGCCGCCAGTCCTGAGCTCTTACGCTCAAGCTTTACTCGCCGACGGCGCAACTACAACAAGCCATAATGATCCGAACCAAACACTTGTTAATAATGATTTCACTCGCACCAATGTCTTAACAACTGCCTTTTCAAATTTACGAGATGATCATAAGACCCCGGCGGCTTCGGACCACGGCCCTAACTCTGGCTCTTTATCGAAATCTCAGTATCGGCCCACTACTGTACGGATAAGGCGATTCGGCTCTTTACTTGGACCCCCTCAGCGCGCTTTACCGGATGACTCTAATAGCCCTGATTCAGATGCTTTTATGGGCGAAAGTCCTCCTCTAAAAAACAAAAATGGTGAATCCCATTCACTAACTACTCAAAAAATTGACCTCGCCAATCATGAGTCCCAACAACTCGAACGCCTAATGCCTCATGATTCTATACCCTCTTCTCGTTCTTTTAAAAGCGTTTCTTCTAGTATATTAGAATGCGAAACAGATCTGCCTGCAGTAGTAGGGCCTACTGCTGCTTCTTGTGCTACTCTTACAATGAAGGACTTCCATGACACACTCAAAAACTCACAGACCGCTCCTAAAGGAAATGAATTCAAATCACGAATTCAACTCACAAAAAAAACCAATTCTCCGAATTATGATTCCAAAGATCATCAATTACAGCAATCATCAAGTCAAAACTCCGACGTTCATGTTGGTAATTCCAAAGAGAACTCATTTCTCGTTCCCCTACCTCCAATCAATCAGCCTTTAAGCACTTCCGAGACCACACAATCTAGAGCTGAATATAGGGCTGGTGCTCCGTCTGCTTTTGATACTTTAACTTTTAGAGCACACGACCCTGATCAGATTCGAAATAAAAACCCTCATCGCTCCACATCTCCACCACAACGATCTCGAAGTCATCTAGGAAACTTGGATCCCTCTGCTCTCAACGTTTTACCTGAAAAGAAAACTATATATAATGAGAAGCCACGAAATGGGTTTAATGCATTAAATACCTTGCGATCACATGCATCTTCCACTGCTTCATTGGTACCGGATGATGTACACCAAGATCAATATCAGCATGCTGCCCCACTTTCAGCGCCCATACATCATGAAATAACTGAGCAGAAAAGACATGGTTTAATAACCGTGAATAAGAACGTTTACCACCGCCTGGACACCATGGGCAAGGGCGGTTCAGGTAGAGTATATCGGGTACAAGGTCCGAACGGAAAGTTGTATGCATTGAAAAAGGTTTCTTTCAAAGGACAGAGTCCCGAAGCTATAGAAGCATTTAAAGGAGAAGTCCGCCTTCTCCGAGAATTAAGGACTGTCAGCAGAGTGGTCAAACTAGTTGATTTTGAAATTTCTAGAAGTGCCATCAACGTTGTGATGGAGTGCGGTGATACAGATATGAACACTTTACTTGCTTCCAGGCTAGATAAGCCTCTGAACGTTAATTTTGTTCGATACTACGCACATGAGATGTTAGAATGTGTATCGGCGATACATGAAGCAGGAATAGTGCACTCTGACCTGAAACCAGCGAATTTTGTCCTCGTTAAAGGAGTTTTGAAGCTAATTGATTTTGGCATTGCAGATATTGTTCCAGATGACACAGTAAATTTGTCAAGAGACTCTCGACTGGGCACACCTAATTATATGGCACCAGAAATGTTATCTGCTGCTACTCCCATTGATGGATCAGCGGCACGTTTCAAACATGGACGGCCAGCCGATGTTTGGAGTTGCGGTTGTATAATATATCAAATGATATATGGACAGCCACCATATGGAGGGTACCACAGAGATCAGAGGATGAATGCTATATTAAACCCGGATATCAAAGTGGCTTACGACGCGAGGACGAGAACTAATAGCGTCGTACCTATAGATGCGATAAATGTGGTTCGCGCGTGTCTATGTCGAGACCCAAAAGAAAGAGCTACCGCAAATCAATTACTGACGCTTAAATTCTTTAGGCCTCAAGATACAGTCGCACAGATTCAAGAACTGTTAAGGAATATCGATTCCAATACTTCAGCAATTCAGATTGCACAGTGTTTAAGACGAATGGTGGAGCAGTAAATTATGCGCACACTAATTGATGCAAAAATGAATATATATATTTGGAGCATGATGCGAAAGCTTAATACCACACAAACTCATTCTCTCTCTCTCCGCGCATCGCGATTAGCTTTAGCGTCTGGTATAATTCAATAGCGCAACGACCATCAAAGCAGCTGCTATTAGATCAGCTAAATGCGGCCAAACTAAGGTTTGTTTATTCAAAGAATGACTTCCGCGGCACAAACATCAATTTTCAAGTGTTAACAAGCAGAAGATCGCATATCATCGAGGCAAACTAATCCCACAAACACATGATAACATGACAACGATAAATACAAGCAGAAGGTGTATCAATTATATAAAAGAAGTACGCGATTCTGGGGAAGTTTACCTGAAATCCACTGTCATAATGCTAAACTCTCCTTTTAGGCTCAATCTACTCCCCTATCACGTGCTGAAGGTCGGATTATCCTTAATAAGCTCTAGTCCCGCAAACTAAATATACTATATAATTATACCCTTTTAGTTTCCTTATCTTACGATCTTCAATTTTACATGAAAAAGCATCTTGTCGTATTTCACCATGGGTAAGTCAAAAAGAGGTGCGATCTGTTTATGCAGCACTATTCGAAAAGCGTTCATTCTAACTTCCGGCACATAGTTTATGGGGTGTACCTAACCATGTTAAAGCCTTGGAGGAAACGCTGATAAAAGCATTTGGATCAACCGGCCAACTCGATACTCTAGTGATATCGGTCAATGCTGGCATTTACATGTACGACGGCATTGAACTCTGCGGAACCCGTTGTTACCAGGAAATCGCAGCTTACCTTGACTATAACGAATACGACCGCATATCTCTTGTTAGCTATTCTCTTGGAGGTCTTGTCGCCAGGTATGCTATTGGTTTGATGTATGAAAATCACTTATTTGAAAATATAAAAGCTATGAACTATGTCTCATTCGCGAGTCCGCACCTTGGAGTCTCGGAACATGCCGAAATTGCCGCATTCACCTGGCTTCTAAAAGCGGGTAAAGCTACGCTAGGAAAAGCCGGTCAAGATCTATTCAATGTATCAGACATAATATTGAATATGACTGAACCAGACAGTATATATATGAAGGGTTTAGCAAAATTCAAAAAAAGAATTGTTTACGCCAACGTTATAGGCGATATTCTTGTACCTTTTTGGACTGCCGCTTTTGAGGACAAAGTGATATTTGGTAGCGACGTTCATAAAGCGCGAATAAAATACATCGAAGGTGCTAGCCCTGTATTAACTAGTTTATCTTTCCCTGTATACAAACTTCGTTCCAAGCCTCAGAAATTCAAGGATGATATCATAGGAGACAAAATGTATAAAGCTCTTACCTTAGCTCTCTTCTCAGGAGCATATGTCTTTATCACGCTTGCATCAGCTTTTTTAATACCTTTTAGTTTAGTTTGCAGCTGGTTATCTTACAGAAGGATAGCAGAATATCATCGTTCTAAGGCCTTAAAACACAATGCAGCCTCAATTGCTTCTACTGCTATAACTCCTGTCAAGCATCGACGTACAAGCTTTAACGATTTTGTCTCTCGCGAACAGCTTGACGCAGTGGAAATTCTATCATCTATGGAACAGCCTTATCAAAGCGAACCTGATGAACGTGGTACAGACTGTCAAGGTGATATAATGACTCCTGCACCAGTAGAACTCACCGACAAACAACGAAGAATGAAAAAAAATTTGGATACATTAAAATGGGAAAAATATGCTACTTTTTTCTGGAAAATAAAAAGGACACATCTGGCGATAATTAACAGGAACAATGTTTCTAATCCTGCTAACAAGCCTGTCATGGATCACTGGATTTCTATTTTCCAATTATGAGTCCAATGCCACTACAACTCTTACTGCATTCTTTAATCTCTAAATCAATCTTATAATTCTTATAAAAAACATCAAACTTAAGTCTGCAGTTCCACATATGCAGCAGGGAACAGCTTCTTTTCCCCACCGGTGCTGCCAAGCCACCAATCATCGTCAACAAATTCAATACTTTCAATGATATCACCCTCCTTAAATGTCAATTCGTTGTCTTCATCTGCCTCGTAATCATATAACGCAGTAGCAGAAGGTCCACTTGAAACCGATCCAGTCGCCGCCGTTGGTGCTACAACAGGTTCAGGAATTGTCACAGAACTGGAAACTAGCTCAACAAAATTAGAAGGAAAAAGTCCTTCGTCGCCAGCAGCATTTCGTCCTGACCACCAATCGTCATTGGCAAACTCAATATCGGTGATAGTTTCTCCTTCAGCAAACGATATTTCATTTGACTCTGCGCGCTCGTATTCGTAAAGTGCAATAGCAGTGGTTCCAGACGCTGATAAAGCATTATCGGCATATGTTGTTGTAGGCTTTGGTTCTGCCTTCGACTCAGGCTCAGTCTCAGGTTCAGTCTCGGGCTCGGGCTCGGGCTCGGGCTCGGATTTGGTGACAGGGGGGATAAAAGCAGGAGGTAGATTACGACGTGGTGGCGCGGCATCATCTTGCCGCAAAGGTAATCTCGGTGGAGCTTCGTCACGGGGCGGAAAGGCGGGTGGTGCATCTTCTCTTGTTGGCAGCGCAGGTGCATGATCTTCCGCGTCATTGTCTTTTTCCCCCTCTTCCTCGTTCAATTCTTCTTGCCTCTGAAAATCTTCTTCTGACGCTTCTGGTGAAAAGGTTCTCTTAGGAAAGCTTGGAGGCGGAGCTCCACCAACATTCAATTCTTTTAGTCTATCCTTAATGCTAGAAACGGGTGCCTCTTCTTCAAAATCATTATCAGACATACTGTTTTCTGCTTTAGAGTCAGAGTAGACTTTAGAGGGCACGTATGATTGCGATTTAGCAGAAGGAAACGAGTCAGCAAGAGATGACTTATTAGAAAACTTATTTTTAAGTTGAGAAACAGATGTATGTCCAGAGTTTTCTGTCGATTCGCTGTCATCGTTATCAAAAGAACTGGACCTGATAACATCTGTAGGAGTTAAAGAAGATGCAGGCCCTGATGAAGCAGCGTGTTTCTCGGCCCATATCTGAGCAGGGGTTTTACCGCCTTCGTTAGCAAAATTTCTTCCAGCCGAGTTAACAGTGCGATTAGAAGACGGTGCAAATGAGCTCGCAGGCAATGGAGCTTTTGTTCCGAAGGATGAGGTTGGATTGTAGCGAGAGGTAACAGAGCGCGAAACAGTGGGCTTTGGAATAGATGATAGACGACCTGTTCCCGAAAATACGCTTATACGATCTTTGACCGGCGCTCCTGAAGTTGACAGGTCGTCATTTGGCTTCTCGGGATCCGCTTTTTTAGTTGGTAAAGTTTCCTCTTTCACTGGAGCAGGTACATCCTTTTCCTTTGGTAGCGTAGGAGGAGTTTTTGGTCTCGAGTAAGTAGGTTTCGGAGGTCCCGAGACAGGAGTCGAATCAACAGGAAGGTCTTTCGCTGATTTCAAAGAAGTGATATCGACTTTAGTTGGCTTGTATGCAGGTTTTGGTGGAAGCAGAGTAGTACGGGATGGAGCAGGGGCATCACCCCACCCATCGTCATCTCCGTCGACATTACTAGATTTGTCAGAAGACGGAGCGGTTTCCGGGTACTTTGGTTTTGTATGAACGGCTTTACCGCCGGATTGAGCGGTTAAGTGAGAAGCAGAATATTTTGCACCCGACGCAGAGTCAATTTTCTTGTAAATTTCTTGCAAATCAAGATCGTCTTCGGATCTAGCGGTAACTTGTACATGGTAGCCAGAAAGGACTTTAGCAACTGCGGCTGAGTTAGCAGCAAAGTAGCCTTTGGCACGGACTGGAACACCTTCTCCACACCACGAAACTAAAACAAATTTCGTTAAACCAGAACCAGAGTTTGTTACTCTAGCAAATCCATATTGGATTTTTCCATCGTCGTACTCCTGCAAAAAAAGGTCTAAATCAGAGCTTTCGGTCGCTTGGACTTTCAAGATACCACCTTCAACTGCATAGACCACCCACTCTTTTTCACCAGTTACGACGTCATTGTAAGCTCTTTTTATTTCATTTCCAAATCGCGAAAAGTCAATAGTTGCCATTGAGTTAAATAGTGGCGTATATTTCGAAAAACAGAAGTGCTTTTCTAGTACAGGTCGGGGCTACAGGGCAGGAAGAGACTACGTAAGCTCGCCCTTAACCTTCAGATCATAGGTATATTGCATACCCTCAACCCTCGGTTTTGAGTTTGTTTAACTATCGTTCTCGTCTAAGAATATAGTCTTGAGCTTCGAACAAGGCAGTCATTAAGACAAGCAGTGTAAATATTCCAAACATAATCTGCGACGGCTATGTCGCCCAGAAAACGCGCTCGGTCGGCTACTCAACCGAGCGTTTTGTCTTTACTGAAAAAGAGTAGCTTGTCGTTTCCGAGCACCAAGAAGGTCAAAGCTGCAGCTATTTCGACTACTGGTGAAAAATATCCTGGAGAGCTTAAAGATGACCCCATTTCAGATAATGAAGATGATAATGTAGTGGGTATCAAGCAGTTTATTGGTAGCAACGAAATGAAAAACGACCTTTGGGTACACAAGTATGCACCATCAATGAGCTCTGATCTGGCTCTGCATTCGAGGAAGTTAAAGGATACTAAAGAAGCATTCAATCTATTATTGAGCGGCTCTATCAACTTATTGGTTTTGTCTGGCCCTTCTGGTGCGTGCAAAACTGCGACTCTTAAGGCCTTAGCTACAGAACATGGAAGGGAAATAATAGAATGGACAGAAGATGCGATATCATTTTCTGATTGGTGCAGATCTACTAGGAAGTCGTCATTACAAATCGGTGTTGCTACCACAGCAGATCTCAAATCTTCTACTTATACTTCTTTCTCTAAACCCTCTAAACTTCCAATAAAGCTGGTTGAAGACTTACCATTAAGCGCCTACTCGAATCTCGAATCAGAACGATTAACTCGCTTTCAGGCGCCTATTATTGAACACCTAGAGGCTGGATACCCTGGTCCTATGGTTATTATCATAACCGAAATTGAAGGTGAAAGTGATCGATTTAACAGCGTTAATTCAGAACGAATACTGGGCTCAAGGATATTGAATCATAGATTATGCCGCTCGATAAAATTCAACAAGGTAGCAAAGACCATCGCCACCAAGGCATTACGGAGAATTTTGATCTTAGAGAAATGGTCAAATAAGAAAATAAAAGACACAGACGATATAATATCTGGGTTGTCGAATATTGGTGATATCAGGAATGCTGTAAATGGTTTGCAGTTTTACGCACTTTCCCCGAAGGTATTTTCCGAACTGTTTGCTGAAGGAATCATAGAAGGAAGAGAATCATACTTTGGATTATTTCACTCTGTCGGTAAGATAGCCTATTACAAGCCTGAAGAATATAGTGACGGCAAAATGCTAGATGTTGAATATGTTATGCAGGCACTGTCTGCCTATATATTTGAAGATATGGTGTTTGAGAACTATGCGATCACCAATCCTCCTATCGAGAGTTTGGCTTTGATGGCTGAAAATGCTTCAGCCTCTGATATAATGAAGAAACCTAGTTCAACCGAAGTTTTGTGTTTAGGTACCGCTGCTGGTATTGAAATGTGCAAAGATACGAGGTCAAAACGGCAGAATATAAATGCGAATGGATACGCAGATGCACGTCTGTATTATACCAGATCAGGAAATATGAGAAAGCTATATAACAAACGCAAACATTTTATCCAAATGAAAAGGATGGAAAGCGTTGAAACGATGAGTCTGGGATTTGAAGAATTCAACTTGAGCTATCCTCACAATAGGCGATTTCAGCCAATGTTGGCAGGATCTGCTAACAATATGTTAGAAGACATTGAAGAAAGTCAAGAGATCGTTGAAAGAGAACAGAACGATTCTAATAGCATTAAAAATATTACGTGGAAGAGTGAAAAACTTATGCTATCTGATGATGAGATTTCAGAAAGCGAATGACAGAGGGACATACAAGGATAAAATTATGAACATTTTTTACATGATTAGTAGACTAGATGACTGAAATTGCCATTGCGATAGTTGTTGCTGATATTTCACTTATTGATAAACATTATGCTACCTGCATGGTTTTAAAGAAATCCGGATCTTGCTCCAAAGAATCTTTTATGATATCTAATCCTCCAGCAAGTTCTCCATTAATATATAACTGGGGAAATGTGGGCCAATCCGAGAAGGTCTTAAGACCTTGGCGTACAGCATCGTCCTTAAGGATGTCAAAGAATCCAAACCGTATGTTGTGTTCTCGTAAGATGGCCACTAGTTGTCTTGAAAAGCCACACTGAGGTGCAGCCGGGGTGCCTTTCATGAAAAGCATCACTGGAGCAGCTTTTACTAGTTTCGCAAGACGAGCATTGAGCTGTTCAGGAGTTTCCTCTGATACTTCATTTGTATTGTGCGTTAAACTGGGATCGGAGGGAGCTGAAGAAGAAACAGTATCGGAGTTCGACGTAGGAGCTGTGTCGGACGAGTCTCCTTTAAGTGCTGCTTGAAGACCATTTACAAGCTGCTTGGGATCAGCTCCAGACACTTCCTTTATAATAGTTCTATTTTGTAAAAAGATAAAATAGGGTACCGCAGAGACGTCAAATGCTTCCGCTATATTAGGCAGGGCATCGGCGTCTACAGATACAAATACTACGTCAGGTGTGGTCTGAGCAATCGAGGCAAATACATCTCCAATGGGCTTGCAAGGAGCAGCCCAGTCTGTGAAAAAGTTCACAGCTATGAGTTTATCCGGAAACTCGCTGAGTATCTGCTCAAATTGATCATCTGATTTAATCTCTGTTACCCCCATTTGCTTCGTTAGTTGGTTTGCAAGTTTCGATCTGGTGTGGGTGGGCTTCAATGGTAAAAAAAGGTCAGAATTGCGAAACAGTTTAAAGCAGGGTAACTTACATAGAGCGAATCGAAACGACGTCCTATTAGGAAGTGGTTCCGCAATTCTCTTTTTTGCATTGGTAAATTAATATAATTATAGAAATTATATAAAAATATGCGTTCTTATATCTAGAGACTGAATTAGATCAACAGATAGTGTGTGGTTATGATTTGCAGAGAATGGAGATTTCGACGTGAGATTTGATGAAGGACACAGATACGCCGAGTTCATGCACTAAAACAGATATTTCATACAGAAATAGCTTGTATGGTCTTACCACTTGCAAGTGCTATGTGAGAGCTGCGCGGTTCCCACGAGAGGTTGTTGAGTTCGAGTCCAGTCAAGCTTGAATATGCTAAACCAATCTGACCCTCGGGTCGGCCAGCGGATATATCCCAGATAATACTTTGACAATCGTCGCTTGACGTAGCTATAACGTTCCTCTGAGTAGGTGCCCATTCAACTGAGTTAACAGCAGCAGAATGACCCTTTAGTTCTACTACTGGTGCTGATGGAGCTCTGATGTCAAGAATATAGACGGTGGACTCATCAGCTGCAATACAGGCAAATAAGTTAGGATCCCTTATATTTGCAGCTAGTCTGAGAAGAGGTCTGCCGCGTGGATGCTCATAAATGATAGTGGAATGGTCAAGAGATCGCAGATCGAATAAGCGTGCAGAGCCATCGGCTCCCACTGACGCGAACATGTCCACAGAATTCACAGTAAACGATACATCTAGAACTTCTTTATCATGCGCTATTAATTGAGTGACGGCCGTTTGTGTATTCAAATCCCATATTGTACAGGTTGTATCGACTGAAGAGCTGATTAGTAAGGAAGGGTCGACGGCATTCCAGTCGAAACTTGTCAACGGCGCAACCGAGCCATTCGATTTCATTTTCGGCATAAGCACACACTTAGTAACAATAGACTGCGTCGTTGTATCATAATTCCAAATTCTCATAAACTCTGATGAGCTAGCAAATAGCGTATGTGTAGCTGTTTCGGTAGTATCTGGAGACCATTTCACATTAGTACAAGGGAAGTCAATTTTGGCCTCGGCACCTCTTGTCAAATAGCATTCATGCTCTATTGTCTGTGTATCTATGATCACTATGCGATTATTAGTATCCTCAGAGTATGATCCACATGCGATCGGACCGTTGCGCGCCCAGGCCATGGCATATACAGGCCACGGCAGCTCCAAGCCTGCAGGCCCTTTACTATGTTCTAATTCTATCGGTGTTGGAGATTTAGAGCCATTATCTATTAAAAGTGCGGCAGAAAATGACGCCCTTTTTCCAAACATGGTTGTTGCTGGAGTAACAGAGTGTAGTGTTTAGGTGGTGCTTGGAGGACGTATAGGGGGGTCACCCTTAAATCATGCACGGCCATAGTCCGCTCAGCCGCACTATCGAGCAAGAGGTCTCGCAAATGTATGTGTCATATAAGCATATATAATTCATGAAATAGCGACTTTTTCAGACGCCTTAGAGTCGCTGACATTTATGTCCTTTTTTTGTTTTGCAGCTGTAGTTCTTCGCTTTACGGCCTGAACCAGTCCCATGACCATTGGCAGCAGAACAGGCCCTATAAGCGGCAGGTATACCGCTACTTTATGCTCTTCCGGGAAATAGACTTGTTGCACCATCATCTTTTCAAAGAATGCTTTTTCGGAGCACTGTAAAGCTGCTGATGCTTCAATCAGCGCCTGGTCGTAATTTCCTGTATAGAGCAAAGATTGAGCCACGTGCAAGTGGGAAACAGCATTAACGGCCGCTTGTAGCACAGTCTCAGGAATAGCAATATCTGGAAGTCCTTGATATATGCGACAAAGTGAATCCAATGTCGCACGAGCTTGTATTATAGAGCGTATTGTCGACATTCTGGAGAGAGAGTCAAGGCGGAATAGCAAAGGTGTCTCTTCACCTGGCGCGCCGAGAATAGTCAGAAGCTGAGTAGCAAACACTTCAAGCACAGGCACAAGCTCAGCTTCGGTAATGACATCTGAATTCGTTTGCGGGATGTTTTTTATATATACACCTCCCCATTGTGGTACCAAAAACGAATTTGTAGGCGAACCTGGAACGACGAGCGGAGTCATTGTCAAACCAGGAACATATAGAGCAAATCTTAGGGTAGGTTTGGAACTGGCAGCACTCAAGGCCCATTCACCAGAGCTTACAAAAGTTGACAGAGATCCGTGGTCGAGATAATGAATGCCTTCAGAATCAGCAGGCACGTTAGAAGAGAGTCCAGCGTAGTATAGCACCTGTGAATCATATGATACATTGACCACGCGAGACAACTGGTCAAATAACGGTAGCATGTAGTCACTTATAGCTGTTTCTATTTCCCACGAAAGAGGTCTACCGTCCCCAACAAGTAGCGTAAAAGCGACGTGGTAGTCAGGACGGTGAAGCACTTCCTTAGCATGACTCTGGTATCCAGTAGTGGCAGCAGCGAGCTCATTCTTGAACAGACTGAGAAGATTTTTGGCAACAGTTTCTACGGCATTATCCTCTGAGCAATGTATCACCATGATCCTCGAAAAAACATCAGGCTGTTCTATCAGCGGTGTTGCATTGGTGTCTGTGACGATTGAAAGTGTGTAAAAGTCCGGGCGAGCATCCGGTGGATTGTGAGATCTAACAGCTACTACGCGTAAATTCCAGTGAGATACACCAGATGTTTTAGAGTCTAAGATGCTCTGAACTCTAGCAAGCTGTGAATTAGCAAGACCTGCGACTTGAACGGACACTTCCACGGCAGGAATAGGAGCTGACGCTTCCGTCACGAGCATAGAAAGTGGCAATTGAGCCCTGTAAATCCAAGTAGTCCAGGCCCATAATGGCGTTCCAATAAATAGAACCGGCAATATAAATGCTAGAACCACTATCAGTCGCACGTTTGCGCTCTCGACATACATGAAATATCGTGTTAGTGTTGCAGTTACTAGGGGTCAAGGTAAAACAACCCACCTCCCTCTCTACTGCACTGCATTTGACTCAACTCTCACCCACATACTTAACGACACTATCAGTATATACTTTGTATTATCATTATTTGCCGCCTACTTGGAAATATAACCGCCGCTTCTACACACATTATCAGATTTATGTCGAATGCTATGCGGATTAATAGCCTTTTGGCAAATTCTGTCGATGCTCCAGGCAGATCAACCTCGCGCGAAAGACCGAGCATTCAGTCATTGGTCAACGACAGCGACATCGAGCCTGCCGATGAACCACCTCATCATGGTCATATAATCCCGCCAAAACTGCCTGCAGTTGGCACTCATGTCAGTTATAAGCCATATAGATATCTGAATAAACCTGTATGGGCTCATGACTGGCCTGGAAGTATGGCTCAAGCTGCAGCTCTCGCTGGCAAACCTACACCCATGATAGACGCGACTTCCTCTTCTACAGGCGCTGCATCTATTAACTTACCCAATCCTGTGTTGCAGGCAGTGCAAAGTTGGGTCATGCACATACTTCGAGAACATTCAAACATCATACCCGAGATCGAAATTGAATTAAAAGTTGGCACTATCCTCGAAGTCGATACGCGACAACGACCAAACTTACCTGTTTCCTCTGATGCAGTCCTTGACAATTCCGGCCGTGCGTTCACTTTTGCTCCTGGTATACCTAATTCCACTCATGATGCTATTCTTTCCAAGTTAGAGGGCCTGACTGATGATCCTAGAGGAGGAGATCTCCGCGAAGTTACTACACATGTGATTGATCGGATGCACAATTCTAAAAACCCGCGGCTCAAATCAGTCAGACTAACGCATGATGCAAAATCTGATCAAATAATTGAAGCGGTCTCTAAAAAGCGTTTAGACTCGTTGTTCATCTTTAGACCGCTCAATGCACTCGATTTCCGCATATCTGCGTCCTGGGAAATCCCGGCGCAAGCTGAAGACGCATCAGGACCGCCACTCAAAGTCAGAGACAAATACCGCAAATCATTCATTAATGACGAAATAATCAGATATGATTGGACAAAAGTTACAGACGAAGCTCAACAGTCGATCCTCGAATTCGAAATTGAAATCGATCCAAGCCTCTTGCAGACCGACCCCAATCGCGCAGCAGCTACACTGATCCAACGTGCGCAGGAGCTGCCAATCTAAATTGGTATGCATTTTAATTTTATTTACTTAATTCCAATTCACATACTGGCACTCTCTTTCTCACGAATAGCAATTGCATGTCTAAAGACCGACGGCACTTGCTCGGGGCAGCAAGATAACCCTTATAGCCCTATGTTACTTAACCCTAACCCATTGACGCCTTTTTTTGCCTTACTAGCTAGCCTAATTATTCTATTCCATAAGGAACATCATACCGGCCATCTTTCACCATTCACCGGACTCAACAGGTGGTGTTTATCCTTTTTTGTTATGTCATTAAATGTCCATAGGCCACTTCAAGTCATTAGACTTGGTTCGATTCATGGTATAAGGGCACAAGTGCCCGGATTGGTACCTGTTAGAACCATGATTCTTCGTTACTATTCTTCGACGGAATCGAAGGAACAGGCAAATTCGGGATCTGAAGTTCCTCCCCCATCGCCAATAGATGTCGCTAAATTGGTTCGTAACCAGTCAAACTCCAAGCCGGTAACAAGCCCAGAAAAACCACAGACTGCTGCCCCAGCTCCCCCTGCTCCACAAGTTCACGGCGTTCTGGTTGAGGAAAAACCGAGCTCCACGCCGACCGCCGTCAGCCGAATGCCTATATCAGCGGTTCAAAAGAAAGAGGACGTCGATGCCCCGAAACCTACTCTGTGGCAGAAAGTTAAGCATGCGCTGAGTCATTACTGGGATGGAACAAAGCTTCTCGGAACAGAAATTAAGATCTCTGTCCGTCTGGCCGTGAAGATGGCCAGTGGATATGAACTTTCAAGAAGAGAACAAAGGCAGCTTACTCGCACTACCCAAGACATGGTCCGACTTGTTCCTTTTTCTGTCTTTTTGATCGTTCCATTTGCTGAACTTTTATTGCCTGTGGCGCTAAAACTTTTCCCCAACCTATTACCTAGCACTTATGAGGCTCAATCGGAAAGGGATAAGAAGGTTGGAAATTTGAGGAAAGTGCGCGTGAATGTATCTTCATTTCTTCGCAAGACGATCGAGGAAACTGGTCTTGTCTCTGTTCCTACTATGACCGAAGTTCAGCAAGAGAAATTCCGTGAGTTTTTCCAAAAGATTCGCTCAGAAGGATCTGATCCTACTCCTGAAGAGCTCACCACCGTCTGCCGGATATTCAAAGATGATCTGATTCTTGACAACTTGTCTAGACCACAATTAGTTGCAATGGCACGGTACATGAATCTCTCTGCTTTTGGCACTGATTTGATTCTGCGGTACAATATTCGTTATAAACTGCGTCAGACCAAACAAGACGACCGCCAAATATTGTATGAAGGTGTTGATAATCTTTCTGTTGCTGAGTTGCAACAAGTGTGCATGTCTCGAGGTATACAGACATTTGGAGTATCTCCGGGTAAACTGCGAGATGATTTGTCCACCTGGCTGCAGTTACGCTTAGTTGAACGCGTTCCTGCTACACTGCTGGTACTATCTTCTGCCTATTTATATTCTAATGCGGTTATTCCTACCGATGGTGATTCTGCGAAATCTTACTACGATGCTCTAACTGCTGTTTTATCGTCTATTCCTGACGAGGTATTCCATGAGACCGACTTAGAAGTTAGCAGCGCCACTGGTAGTGCTACAAATAAGCAGCGATTAGAAGTCTTGAAGGAGCAGGAAGAGCTCATTAAGGAAGAAAACCAACAGGAGAAGGAGTCTGGACATGTCATTAATGTGAAGGATGACGCTAGTGCAGACGACGAAGAGGTGGCCGCTGTGGCCGCTCCAGCTAAAGGTGAAGAGGAAGGCTCTAAGAAAGCGGAAGAGCCAGTTAAAGACAAAAAGGGGGATGAAGCTAAACTTTAAAGCAAGGAGATGCTTTATATTAAGAGGGAAAAAAGTCACGAAACACCAATACAATGCCATGACCTTTCTTTATATATAGAATGTATATTTAACTAATACTGCTCATTTCTAAAAGGGCGTCTACAACAGGCACTATTTGCCAGTAGATCCAAATCCACCAGCACCGCGAACAGATTCAGGCAACGAGTCAGCTTCTAATACTTCCGCGTCCGGTACGATCTTTTCGAGAATAAACTGCGCTACTCTGTCGCCTACAGCGATCGGATAATCGGTGTCTGAGTGGTTGAATAGTAGCACTTTGATTTCGCCCCGGTAATCTGCGTCTACAACACCAGCAGCTGTATCGATAGAGTGCTTAGCGGCCAGGCCTGAGCGTGGAGCAACACGTCCATATGTGCCGTAAGGAATCGCAACGGCTATGCCTGTAGGAACGCCTATGATACCGCGAGCAGGGACCACAGCTGCCTCAGCTGCGTACAGGTCATATCCAGCTGCTAACTCACTTCCCTTAGTAGGCAGCTTGGCCGTGTCTACAAGTCTTTTGACAAGAAACTGAGAAGACATATTATTTTTATTAGGCGTAGTACGAGGTTAAAAAACGCGTAAGTAGTAGAACGCGTTAGTCGTATAGTGCGAAAGCCAATTATAAAGATTCCGGCCTTTTGATTGGGTAATGGGTGTTTCCTGGCAGCATCACTATCGTCCCCGCTGCCATCTTTCTCCGACAAGCAAATGGACCAAACTAAACGAATTCTCTCGATTCAATCACATGTAGTTCATGGATACGTGGGAAACAAGGCTGCTACTTTTCCGTTGCAACTGCGAGGGTGGGATGTTGATGCTCTAAACACCGTCCAATTCTCAAACCATACCGGTTACGGAAGGTTCGCAGGTGAAAAGGCATCGCCAGATCTGATCCGTAGTATCCTTGAAGCCCTACAAACAAGTCATCTAAACTCCTATGAGGCTATATTGACTGGTTATATGCCAGGAAGCGAAGCTCTTGTTGTAGTTCTAGAACTTGTCCAATCCCTCAAACAACTCAAACCAGAAATCTGCTTAGTAGTCGA
>JAJMEA010000181.1:0-12686 GCA_030573865.1 Tortispora ganteri
ACCTCCGTCACTGCATTGCCATGAGATATGAGAGACGATATTCTTTTGGTTATAACCAATTTCCAGGCCAACATCGCTGGACCCGCTCAAACCGACACTCCAACTGATTCTCGAGCTGAAAGTTGCAGTCAAACTGGTACTTGAACTACCAGGGTGGAGCTCGGTCGCACTCGCAGCTGCACTCATTTTTTATCCTCGCCTGCCGATACTTCTAGCACCAAAGACATCCCAGCATGACCGACCAATATCTCGCCACCTTATTGCTTGCGGCTGCTCGGCACAACAACTACACGTACAGGCGTACACCTAGACACCACCCTGATCATCGTTCCCCGTAAACCATTCGCTCAGTCCCGATCGCTTCGATCTTCCCGCAAGTCATCCCAATTTTCCCGAGGAACATGTCCGCACCGCCCCTGATCGCCGTGATTGTGCCGTCCCCGACATAGCACATCACCTCAACCAGTCCACACCGCCTTCCGCAGCGATCCCATCGCCCGTCACTTCTGGAGCCGGAGCTACTTCCGGCCCGGCCCTCTACTAGCCTGCCGCAATTGCCTCGAAATTACCGTCGAAGACGTCGTGGCCTACTGCACACACGCCCTCGCTGTACGACGACCGGGAAGCGCGCACTGACAGAGCGCTGTCCGCCGTTGCCACGTACTGCTGGCAGTTCCACCCGCTGACCGTTACAAGGTCGGCCCCACACTTTTGTCGAACGCAGTAACCACCCCGACGTGCTAGCAAGTACTCGTCCATAAACCGTCGTCGTTTCCACCGGCGGCTCGCTTAAAACGTCTTCACTTACGTTACATTGCTCATGATGTTGTCGGTTAGTAAGTCTCATTGCCAGCGAATACGCTGCTAGTCTCAGCGAGTCGGACTAAGTTGCCCGACTCCAACCGAGCCAAAATGTAAACAATCGGCTCACCTAGCTACCACGCTAAAAACCTGTACCAATACCAACAGTTATATTAGCACCAATTAAACTACTATTATTAGCGTTAAGTTAATAATCGATCTCAATTGCTAAACCATACTCGCCACTTGGATATGTCTCATAAATAGAATGACTATTTGGGAATACACCATTTTCCTGTGCTCTATTACAATCCCTGCATTCTGCCCACTCGTTCTGGCAACAAAATCTATAACCTGCCAGTCTCTGCTTTAATTGTTTTTTGGTCCGCTAGCACTGCTAACGTATTCCAATCGCAATACAATTGCAACGTTGAAGCTTGACTCAGGTTTGTTTGCGGAACAAAACCTTCAAGTTCTATGTTTGAAGCCTTACGTCCCTTTAAGTTCGTTAGCAGTGCCAAAAATTCTTCTAAAGGGAGGTGATTTGCATGTTTGCATAAATTACTACTCCTTTTATTAGAATCAACTGTGATTCTTGATCCGCATGTGTATTCAATCTCTACCTGCGAATCACTCGAATTGTTGTAATAGGAACCGCGAGTATCGTTTCAGTTATATTAACAGATGAACAGACCTATTGAACAACCTGCCCATCGTTTCGGTTTAGTGATTGCTGTGCATGTCTGCCGATTGCAGAACAATTAGCCGATGTTTACCGACAAGCAAGACTTTTTTCCGTTATACGCACTCTACTCTTGCTATAATTGGTTATACGACTGCTATTTTTATGAGACTCAGGAACTGAGTCTGCTTATCGTAGTTAGTTACGCAATATCGATATGCGTACCCGGTGCTATAAGGTGTACCGTACGCTCTGTCCATGTGCGGCGCGGACTCTACGGGTCATTTGTGTAATTATGACTCAAGAGTGGACCAATGACAGAGAACGAGCTAGAAAAGTTATCTATCGCTCAAGCGGGAATAATCTTCTTGCGCTACTAGCTCCTAAGTTCGATAGCAATCATTGCTGTATCAGGTATTATTAGAGTTTGATATACTTTTTATCTACGCGGAGCTGAAATTTTCTGTGCAGCTGCATATAGGTGATACATCGCGAGTTAGCGGTTTTAATGGAGACTGATAACTTCAGAGACAATGACTCTACAAAGGGAGGTTGTTATTGTGCCCAGAATTAATGAAGAAATGGACTGACTAGGGGCATAGTGATATTGCGCTGTATGTCAGTGATTACGGGGCAAAAGTCACACATGACTACTTCGTAACCAAATTTACCTAATTGGCTTTAATGGCAAGCCAATTGCTCGAATGAGTTTGTTTTTTGGCAAGTCTCCAGGCGCCGGCGGTTATAAATTGTTCGAATAGCAAAGCAAACGGAACAATCGCGTGATTAGAGTTTCCATTTACAGTTTTGGAGAATATGATATTTCCTATTCAGGACAAAATGCCGTCAGTTCTATTTAAGAACACAGGCGATTGATTTTTTGCTATGCATCTATTTCATAGGTCCTGCAGTTGCCGCAATTATATAAATATGGCGGCCTTGGTATGCTTGAAGGATATTTCCTCAGATTCACCGCTATGAAGTTCACCTCGACTACTGCCATTCTTGTTGCTTTCTACAGCCAATTGGCTGTGTCTAGCCCTACTTTATTCGATGCCCTCCTCCAAGAAGCAAAGAATGATATACCGCCTAATTTCGTCCATCAAGAGCAGGAGGTTATTAGCCCCTGGAGATTGCCCGGCGACGGTGGCACTCAAGCTGACTCCGTTTTTTCTGGTATTACTACATTTGGACGTTTGCCATACAAGCAATGTTTCGATGCTGATGCTGGAACTTCTTACGATATTGCGTTCGTAGGTGCTCCTTTTGACACTGGAACCTCTTACCGACCTGGTGCTCGTTTTGGACCCTCTGGTATTCGTCAAGGTTCTCGTCGTCTGAATCTTTATGGAGGCTACAATGTCCCTTTAGATGTTAATGTTTTCAACTCCTGGGCTAAAGTCGTGGACTGTGGAGACATCCCCGTTACTTCATACGACAACACTTTTGCCATTCATCAAATTGAGAACGGACACAAGGAACTGTTACACAGAAAACCTGCTCACCTTTCTGACAAGAAGGGTTATTCTAAATCTGGTAATGTCTTGCCCCGTATCATCACGCTCGGAGGCGATCATACAATTACCTTGCCCCTTCTGAGGTCAATTAACTCTGCGTACGGCCCGATCTCCGTCATCCACTTTGATTCTCATTTGGATACCTGGAAGCCTAAGGTGTTTGGAGGCGATAAGTCAAGCGTCGCCTCTATCAACCACGGCACCTATTTCTACCATGCTGCACAAGAAGGTCTTCTCGCTAATGACACCAACATTCACGCTGGTATCCGTACCACATTATCTGGCATGTCTGATTATGAAAACGATGGATACTGTGGATTCGAGATTGTTGAAGCTCGTGAAATTGACAACATTGGCACTGAAGGTATTATAAAGAAGATCCATGAGCGCGTTGGAAAAAACCCTGTATACCTCTCCTTGGATATCGATGTCCTTGACCCCGCATTCGCTCCTGCCACAGGTACTCCGGAGACCGGAGGCTGGACCACTCGTGAACTTAGAGAGATTCTCCGAGGATTAGAAGGTCTCAAGATTGTAGGTGCTGATATTGTCGAGGTTGCTCCTGCTTACGACACCAATGCTGAACAAACTGCATTGGCTGCCGCTGATGCTCTTTTTGAGATTATGGGAATCATGGTACGCAACCCTGTCGTTGTTGAAGATATTGATTTCCGCACTATTGAATAAACGAATACATTTAGTTCATGCTATTTTTATTTCATTGTAGAAAAAAATATATGTGAATACACATTACTTTGTATCAAATACATAATTCATTTAAACAGGAAATAAGTTTCTATTACTATACAAAACTTCAGAGACGATTCAGTGCCTTATCTATTTGAACTGTCCATTTGGTTTTGTAGACTATTATCCATTCCAGAATCCCGACTACAAACAAGGCTAGACATTGGCCAAACCACAGACCAACTAAGCCCCAGCCATGGAAGGCCATGTATATTCCTAGAGGCAGTGCAAAACAATAATAAGCCACTATGTTGACAAGTGCACCAATATGCTGCAAACCCATTCCTCTTAGTGCACCTCCGCAAGAACCGTTGAGACCATCAGCAATCTGGAAAAGTGCCACATAGGGCATAATTTCCGATACGAGAACGACAGTGTCGTGATCGTCTGTAAATATATAGCCAAAGATATCACGTGTTGCTAACAAGATAGTCATCACAATGAGACCTAATAGCACACTAAGTGCGGCACCTGTATGAGCCGACAGGCTAGCACCGCGCGCTGAACTGGCACCTAGCTCATTGCCTACACGGCTGGAAGTAGCAACTCCGAGACCGAACGGAATAGTGTTCATAACCTGGTCGCTAGTCATAATGACGCTTTGAGCAGCGAGCGGGATTGTTCCTAGCTTTCCAGCAGCCAAAGCCACTATTTCAAATGCCCACCATTCAGTGCCTACGTGGAAAACGCCCATTATCGCTAGACGTGTGAACGTAGATAGGTTTCGCAGAGCCATTCGGGACCATCCACCCCAACACCGTTTTCCTGAAACAAAGCAGATATAGAGAAGCATAAAGACAACGCATAGCCAGTAAGAGATGCTCGTAGCAAGAGGGGCACCGAGCAGTCCAAAATGCCAAACGTGAACGGCAATGTAATTCAAAAACCCGTTTATAACTGTAGCAACCGCGAGAACATAAGATCCAGCGGTCATTATGCCTTGAGCTTGCAAGTATTTCTTTAGACTTTCAAAATAAATATAGCCGAAGCCACCAGGGATCAAAACCCTTAGGAATCTAGCGGTATCAGCAGCCAGTTCCGTATGCTGGCCCAGAGCCAATAGTACGGGCTCAGCATTCCACCAGAGTAGAGTTACAGGAATATACAGAGCAGTCAAAACAAGTAAACCACGCTGTAAGATTACGCCTAATTCCGTAGGATCAGAGCTTCCGGTGAAAGAAACACTAGCGAGCGAGTCGATCGCGGTTGTACCGCCGAGGCCGATCAGCCAAGCAGTAGCCATGGCGAACATATAGCTGAAACTCGCAACTGCGAGTTCATGGGGACCCAGTCTACCAACAATCAGAACAGAGATGGTCTGTAGTGAGTTCTGCAGACAATATGCGAGGATTACAGGAAGAGAAGACTTGAGCAAGAATATGACTTCCCTTATCACAGCAGCCCGCGAAATTGGTTTTGCATCTAATTCGCTGTCTGGCAATAGCCTTGTCGATTCAGTAGCCATAATGAATATTCAAGCTTATATTAGAGCCCTAAAGCCTTTAGTGAGGTATGAACAAGTGAAAAAGAGTGAAAACTGCATGATTACCAATGTCAGTGGAAATAAATACAGATAAGTAGTTTTCTCTAAAGCGCGTTTTAAAGTTGACTATTCTGCTATACTACGGCTAATTGTCCGAATTGGGAAATATACTTGATACACTGATATCGATAACCGTCACATTTAAATTTATGTCAATTATAAAACGCAGATAAGATAAATACGAGTCAAATAACATAAATGAATGCAGCAGATAAGATTTTGATACCATTCTCTACCTATTTCATTTATTATTATATTACAGACAGATCGATTGAACGCGATTTACTTATTTGAAAGATCAATCAATCATAATAACGATCGAACCGCTTTTTAGCGCAAAATAGACGCAAATTACAGATAAATCAATATATTCGAAACAATACTGTTTATTCAGCTCTGAAGCCCCGTCTATTTGTATGAAAACAATGGTAAGAAAGAATGCATCAACACTAGCCTGACTCCACAACAACCGACCGTTACACCGATTAGTCCGAACCCGTTACCGGATAAAGGAATATGAGGTTTGTTAGACGATATTAGTCGTTCCCGCTGCGCAAGGTACGCTTGAGATTACTGGTATTCAGCTGTATACCTCGGCTTTCTATATGCTACCGAGAGTACAACTAGGACTTACCGAAATTGGGGGGGGGGCGACTGACAACTAAATCAAACTTTATTTCCCCACTTCGCGCTACGCCAAGTATCGCTACAAACTAGTATGGAACATATATATATATCTATGTATGCGATGTTCTGTTCTATGTAGCGCAACTGAATCTCTCTTGTCAGTGTGCAATATTAAACGAATGCCCACTTTATCAGAGAGCCAAATCAACGGTACAGGGCCCAAGCCTGTGGTCCCACAGCTGAACGAATACTACAAAGAACTCCTCAGTAGCGGGAAGCCCCTCTTCAAGATCCCCGATCGATATCAGAAAGAAGCGCGTCCTTACAGGGTTATTTGTATTGGAGCTGGTGCATCTGGAATACTGCTAGCGTATCAGTTCCAGTACCATATGCCGGACGTGGAGTATTGCGCATATGAGAAGAATCCTGACATCACTGGTACTTGGTATGAAAACACGTACCCCGGTTGCGCCTGCGATATTCCAACACATGCATACCAGTTTTCATTTGCTCCTGAGCCAAACATGAAAAAATACTACTCAGACGGCCCTGAACTGTCGTTGTACATGAAGTCAGTCGCGAAGAAGTTTGGGCTGATGAAATACTTCAAAGTCAACCATGCGGTCGAGCGCTGCGAGTGGAACGCCGAGGAAGGGAAATGGCACGTTACCATTAACAACGATGGAAACATTATTACAGACACCTGCGATGTTCTGATTAATGGTTCTGGAGTACTAAACAAATGGAAGTGGCCTGATATTCCGGGCCTAAATGATTACGAGGGTGCATTGATGCACAGCGCACACTGGGACTCAAGTTTCGACTATACTGACAAGACTGTTGCTGTTATTGGAGGCGGGTCTTCTGGTGTGCAGATAGTTCCTGCTATTGAGAAAGACGTTAAGCACATGTATGTGTTTCTGAGGTCGCCAGTGTTCATTGCTGGAGTGTTCGGAGCCAAACACGCTGGACCTAACGGATCAAACTTCGAGTACACTGAGGACCAGAAAAAATTCTTTCGAGACCACCCTGAAGAGCACAAGGCTTACACCAAGGCTATCCATCAAGAGCTCTATAGGAGGTTCAGGTGGTTGATGATTGACAGCAAGGAGCAGCAGGAAGCATTCGATACCGCCAGAAAAGATATGTGGGAGAAACTGAAAAGCAAACCAGAACTTGCCGAAAAACTTATTCCGGATTTCTCTTTTGGATGCCGAAGACTCACTCCTGGAAACGGATACCTTGAAGCCCTTGTCAAAGAGCATGTTGAGCCAACATTTGATCATATTGACAGATTCACCTCCAAAGGGATCCGTACTGTCTCAGGAAAGGAGTACGAAGTGGACGCTATCATGTGTGCCACAGGGTTTGACACCTCTTTCAGACCCAGGTTTGATATCATTGGCAACAATGGTGTGAATCTCAGAGATAAATGGGACGGCAAGACGTCCGACGGATACCTTGGAGTAGCAGTGGACGAGTTTCCTAACTACTTCACTGTGCTTGGACCCAACAGTCCTGTAGGACACGGCTCTCTAATTCCAATCATGGAACAGGTGTCTAAGTATATTCTGAGAGCTGTGCACAAGATGCGCACTTCTACAATCAAAAGCATGGTCCCTAAGCATGAAGCTGTGGAAGACTTCAAAGAGTTTGCTGAGTCTTACATGACTCGAACTGCATGGGCAGGAACATGTTCTAGCTGGTTTAAAGGTGGTAAGAAAGATGGACCGGTGCGTGCGATGTGGCCAGGAAGCGGTAACAGTTTCATGGAAGCAATCGACGAAGTCAGATGGGAGGACTATGATTATACTTACGAGTTTAAGAATCGTTTTGCATACATTGGCAGTGGCTTTACTAAGCGAGAATTGGAAGGCGGCGACCTTTCATGGTTTATTAACGAACCGCACAGGCTTACTTTGAATTAATCGTCCCAATTTTCAGTGTATATGGTATTACTTCACTATATCCGTAGCGCGTATATCATGCAACCTTAACTTTGCAACAACATCAGCCTTGCAGGCATACGCAGATCATGCTGCTTCTATATTAAAGCCAAGGAGAGATTAACGTATAAATTTCTATTTATTAATGGAACATTTTAATATTCCTGAAGCACACGTATACATCCTCACAGTCTCCGAAAAGACAGAGCATTTAGCGAAGAACTCACTAAGTATTGAACAGCTCAAAGAGTTCGAGCGGTATGTGTCTCTGCCGACACGGTACATGGTTATTGGATCGTATTTCTTGAAGAAATTCATGCTGGAAACTGTAGGAGCGCGGTACGAACAGATCACATATAATGAATGGAACCGTCCATGCATCGATAATATCGATTTCAATGTATCGCATGACTCAGGGATAGTTGTAGGTATAGTGTCTACTGTTACCCAATGTTCTATCGGTATTGACACCATGAAGATCGAGCGTTTACACTTCTGGTTGGACGATTGGCTCGAAGAGTATGAGATTGTCCTCACGGACGAGGAACAGCGCCAAATACGCGCTGCCGGTAACGCGAGTGCACAATACAAAGCATTTTTCACTATATGGACTTTAAAGGAAGCATATTCGAAGGCTTTGGGCCGGGGAATGTCTATAAACTTCAAGAACGTGCGCTGTTCGCTCAATCCTCTTGAAATTTCTATCACAGATGAGAACCTTCCTCTTCCGCAAACTGTTAACATTCTACATCATAAAGACCATGTGATCTCAATTGTGAGTTTCACTAAAGTTGCACCAGTTATACACGTCCCAATGACTATAGACGATCTAATAACTACAACTACATTGAACAGGACAAATCACATGAGCAAGCAAACATAGCATATCTTACTTCCGAGCGGCAAAAAGTGACGGTCGCAGGGAAAAGCAACTCTTAAGCATGAAAAGTACAATAATCGTTACCCGAGCCAAGAGATTACCGCACGAACTCTATTTAAAAAGAATCAAAAGAAAGTGTTTCGAACACGGCGTCAAATCTCAGTCTGTTTATGAGCAATTTACCTAGCAAAGTTGAAGCCTCTGCGTCCTTTTTTCTCTTCAGCTGGGGAAGCCGTTAACCTACCTGACTCAAGACGAGCTTTCCTTTCTTCCAATTCTTTTCGTTGAACGTTGAGTTCATCACGCATAGCCTGATGCCTTTTGAAAAGCTCTTGCTCAGACATGCGCAGCTTCTCTTCTTTCTCACGCACTTTAGTTTGGAAAACAACCCGCATATCTTGTTCCATTTTAGCCAATTTAGCTTTGTGCTGATTGCGCTCTTCTTCCAATCTTTGAGCAGGATTAATCTCACGGAACACAGTTTCATCTTGCTTGTGTCCTAATGCCGTTAATTTTTCTGTGCGGTAAGATTCATAAAGCTCTCTATTAGTTTTCTCACGCAGCGATTCCATATGCTGGCCTATCAACAAGTCACGCAAACTAAGAAAATCACAATGCGAAGGATTCTCAATTTCAACCACACCCCAAGGGTATGATCGACCGAGTACCTTGGTGCCGTCTGGTCGAGCAACTTCTGTGGTGGAACCGATAATAGCAAGAGGGTATACGCTTAATAATCGTTTCAATGACTGAGCAGCATTTTCGTCGTTAGAGTAGAGTGCAGGTTCAAATATCTTGATTCCGTGATATTCAATATCAGCACGAATCCTTTCCTTAAACACCTGAAGCTCTTCCGGAGAGAACAAGTCAGATTTAGCAATTACCGGGATAAGATTAACGCGGTGATGAATTTGGCGCATAGTTTCAATTTCTATAGCTTTCAATGAATGTCCAGTGGGTTCAATGAAGAACAGGCATGCATGAATATTGGTATCCAATATGCGTCCGCGATTGGCTTTAGCATCTGCATCCAAACGACTGTCGAACTGGTGCTCAATGAAATTTAAAATAGGGCGCCACGATTCGCGATTGTTAAGAGATTCACCGTAGTTGACAGCATCAACGACAGTTAGGCTAAGCTTGACGCCGTTTTCTTCAATATCAGCTGAAGTAGAGCGCATCTCGATAGCGGGGTTGGGATCAAACGCCATATCGCGATCGTCTTCCAATGAACACACTTCTTGTCTGAAAAGGGTATTAATCAGTGTAGACTTTCCTACACCCGGTGTACCGACAACCATTACGTTAAGGGTGAAACCCTCACGAGCAGTTCTACGGTGCCATTGGTTTGGCAAATTAGCAAAACCGACGTATCCGGTAATTTGTCGTTTGATAACATGAGAGGGGAAAGAAGATGCGGCAGGAGATGTAGCTTGAGAAGGAGAGGCAGGCTCTGTATCGCCTACAGTAACAGCAGATTCCTCAGGGTCAGACCCGGGAGACACTACAGCGGGGGCTTCGCTTCTTATAACAGATTCTTCCACAACTATTGCAGATTCTACTGTCATCTCAGGAGAAGCTGGTGCTAAAAAGAGATGTTAGCATAACTGGGTTTAAGGTAATAACCAAAACATGCGACAAAAGTGCGAGAAAGTTGAACATGAGAGGGTTTCAAAATGCCAGGGGTAATGCCCGTGTCGTGTTTAGTAAGAGCAGGTGACTCTGATGCGCTTCGAAGACCACAAAAATGTAAATTAATAAATAGAGCAGTCAATTAAAAATTTACAGCCACATACGCAATCAAATGTATTAAAGGGAAGTATACTTGCGTGTGAATTACTTCGTGAAGTGGACAGTAACCCCCTTTAACTGCAGAGTCCTGAGCGCATTTGAGGATCAATGGGTCTTACGTAAAGCACATTATATAGCACAAATGTATACTTACTAGACATATTGAAACAAATAAATCCAAATACAGAAAGAAAAAATCACTCGAAGTGTACACTGATACACTATTTCACGCTTTAAGTGGAAAGAAAAGGTGAAATCAGAAGGTTCTAGTATTGATGGTTGAGTGCGCGTGTTTCGTGCACTTTTTCAATCGTCCAAATCCAGACAAGTTGTAGGTATTGCTATGACAACAAGCAACAAATAAAAATCGAGCGACGTTATGTTGTCTGCTTTGACCACAAGACCGTTAATAATAGATATCTCTGCTTCAGTAATTTTCGGCCTGGTAGATTATGCCATATTGGCTTGGTTGTACCTAACCCCGAACAGCCGCTGATTGAGGGCGTGTAATATCACTTCCGCAAAGTAGGCATACCCGTCTTTGGGCCGTCTACCACCCTTGCTCAGATGGAAAGCTCGAAAACGTTCTTGAAGGACTTCATGGCGCGTCACAATATCCCTGCAGCTGCGTATGCGGACATGTCTAATTTGACGCCACGATCGTCTAACTTAACTCTGTTGACCATCATGTCGTAATAAAAACCGCTAGGGTTGCATAGGCCAAAGGAGTATAGATCCCCGAATCAAAGCAGGAAATCGTCGAGACGCTGCAGCTTATCATGTTACAGAATGAGTTTGGTTCCGTAGGATCAAAAGTAGATATCCAAGAGTACCATGAAGGCGATGAAATGAGCATACTAGTCATATCTGAAGAATACACTGTCCTCAACTAGTCTCTCGCGCAATCTCACAAGTGCGCTCTCGACGGCGACAAGGGCCTTAACAGCGGCGGAATGGGCGCGTATACTCCTGCTCCAATTGGAACGCCGGATCTCATTCAGCACATCAGACATACTGTATTGAAAATTACCATTGACGGCATGCGTCATGAGGGTTTTCCTACGATGGGAATGCAATTTGTCGGCATCATGCTCACCACCTCTGGACTCAAAAGTCCTCGAATACAATGTACGGTTTGGCATCCAGAAACCCAGGTGCACCTTCTTCTCTTGTAATCGGATCTATGCCAGATTTTGCTTACCTGCGCCACCCATACACTCGACGCCTTAAAGTTTCGTATCCTTTCTGGGTTACAGCACAGTAGTCATGACAGTTGATAGATATCCGGGATCTTACAGAAAAGAAGACATTATTTCCATCGTTGTCACATTAACTTTCGCCAATGGCACCAAAATATTTCACGCAAGAACCTATCTTAAAAGCCGCAACTAAATGGTCACTCACAGAAGTCGCGTAATTGCCACTTCAGCCGTATCAGATGCATTAGAAGGTACAGTTACCTCTGCATATAAGGTTTGGATGCTGTCTCGTTTGAAGACGAATACAACAGAACCGATATTCCATATCGTGCATTTTGCCATGTTCACAAAGCACCTGAAGGATTCACTTACGCTGTTTCTTGTTCCTGTAACAAGAGAAGCGAGCACATAGAAAAAAAGCCATCGTGAATCCACAAAAAGACTTGACCCAATTTCGGTCGCTGCAACCGATGGTGTAGGGTCTGAGTTCATGCTCGCATACAGCTATGAACAAGCACAGCACCGTTGGAATTGATCTCGTGGCCATGAATGTGAATGACCTTGTATTGCAGGGAGCTGAGCTTTGATGTTTTTGGATTACTTTGCTTGCTCTAAATTAGACATTCAAATAGCTCGTGACTTTGTTTTTGGAGTTGCTGAGGGCTGTAAAATGGCAGGATGCGCTTTAGTAGGTGGTGAAACATCAGAAATGCCTGGATTATATCATGGGGATGACTATGACACTAATGGAACTGCTATTGGTGCAGTATCCAAAGACGCGATTCTGCCGCGATTGGACGCTATGAAAGCCGGTGACGTTCTACTAGGTCTTGGATCGGATGGCGTACATTCTAATGGATTCTCATTAGTGCGAAAAATTGTGGAAAGATCAGGACTCTCTTACACATCGGCGGCTCCGTTTGACCCTACAAAGCTGCTGGGAGACGTGCTGT
>JAJMEA010000182.1:0-10658 GCA_030573865.1 Tortispora ganteri
CTATATCGTCTTCCTGTATAATCCTCGCGTATTGTCTTCAGAACTCACTACAGACTCTGTTCTGATTTGCGGTGAGCTAGGTTCGCATGAAATCGCAATTGCAATTTTCAGCTAGTGTTGTTTGTAGTCGGGATTCTGGAATGGATAATAGTCTACAAAACCAAATGGACAGTTCAAATAGATAAGGCACTGAATCGTCTCTGAAGTTTTGTATAGTAATAGAAACTTATTTCCTGTTTAAATGAGTTATGTATTTGATACAAAGTAATGTGTATTCACATAAATTTATGCTACAATGGAATAAAAATAGCATGAACTAAATGTATTCGTTTATTCAATAGTGCGGAAATCAATATCTTCAACAACGACAGGGTTGCGTACCATGATTCCCATAATCTCAAAAAGAGCATCAGCGGCAGCCAATGCAGTTTGTTCAGCATTGGTGTCGTAAGCAGGAGCAACCTCGACAATATCAGCACCTACAATCTTGAGACCATCTAATCCTCGGAGAATCTCTCTAAGTTCACGAGTGGTCCAGCCTCCGGTCTCCGGAGTACCTGTGGCAGGAGCGAATGCGGGGTCAAGGACATCGATATCCAAGGAGAGGTATACAGGGTTTTTTCCAACGCGCTCATGGATCTTCTTTATAATACCTTCAGTGCCAATGTTGTCAATTTCACGAGCTTCAACAATCTCGAATCCACAGTATCCATCGTTTTCATAATCAGACATGCCAGATAATGTGGTACGGATACCAGCGTGAATGTTGGTGTCATTAGCGAGAAGACCTTCTTGTGCAGCATGGTAGAAATAGGTGCCGTGGTTGATGGAGGCGACGCTTGACTTATCGCCTCCAAACACCTTGGGCTTCCAGGTATCCAAATGAGAATCAAAGTGGATGACGGAGATCGGGCCGTACGCAGAGTTAATTGACCTCAGAAGGGGCAAGGTAATTGTATGATCACCTCCGAGCGTGATGATACGGGGCAAGACATTACCAGATTTAGAATAACCCTTCTTGTCAGAAAGGTGAGCAGGTTTTCTGTGTAACAGTTCCTTGTGTCCGTTCTCAATTTGATGAATGGCAAAAGTGTTGTCGTATGAAGTAACGGGGATGTCTCCACAGTCCACGACTTTAGCCCAGGAGTTGAAAACGTTAACATCTAAAGGGACATTGTAGCCTCCGCAAAGGTTCAGACGACGAGAACCTTGACGAATTCCAGAGGGTCCAAAACGAGCACCAGGTCGGTAAGAGGTTCCAGTATCAAAAGGAGCACCTACGAACGCAATATCGTAAGGAGTTCCAGCATCAGCGTCGAAACATTGCTCGTATGGCAAACGTCCGAAGGTATTAATGCCAGAAAAGATGGAGTCAGCCCCACTGTCGTCAGGGAGTCTCCAGGGGCTAATAACCTCTTGGTCCTGGTGATTGAAACTAGGCGGTATATCATTATTTGCTTCTTGAAAGAGGGCATCGAATAAAGTTGGACTAGATACGGCCAATTGGCTGTAGAGAGCAACAAAAAATGTAAAAGTTGAGGTGAGCTTCATAGCGGTGAATCTGAGGAAACCGTCCTCAATCATCCCGAGATCACCATATTTATATAATAACTGCAACTTCAGGACCTATCAAATAGATACGCAACTAAAAATCAATCGTCTGGGTTCTTAAATAGAACTGACGGCTTTTTGTCCTGAATAGGAAATATAACGTTCTCGGAAAGTGTAAATGGAAACTCAAATCATGCGATTGTTCCGGTTTGCTTTACTATTCTAACAATTTCTAACCGCCGGCGCCTTGAAACTCGGCAAAAAGCAAACTCATTCGAGCAATTGGCTTGATATTAGAGCCATTAGATAATTTTGGTCAAGGAGTAGTCATATGTGACTTTTGCTCCTTAATCACTGGCATACAGCGCAATATCGCTATGCCCCTAGTCAGTCCATTTCTTCATTAATTCTGGGCACAATAACAAACTCCCTTTGTAGTTTCATTAGCTCCAAAACTATCAGTCTCCCGTAAAGCTGCTAGCTCGCGGTAATATCACCTGTCTGTTGTAGCTGCACAGAAAACCTCAGCTCCCGTAGATAAAAAGTATAACAAACTCTAATAATACCTGATACAGCAATGATTGCTATCGAACTTAGGAGCTAGCAGCGCCAGAAGATTATTCCCGTTCTAGCGATAGATAACTTTTCTAGCTCGTACTCTGTCATTGGCCCACTCTTGAGTCATAAAAACACAAATGACCCGTAGAGTCCGCGCCGCACATGGACAGAGCGTACGGTACACCTTATAGCACCGGGTACGCATATCGATATTGCTTAACTAGCTATGATAAGCAGACTCAGTTCCTGAATCTCATAAAAACTAGCAGTCGTATAACCAATTATAGCAAGAGTAGAGTGCGTATAACGGAGAAAAGTCTTGCTTGTCGGTAAACATCGGCTAATTGTTCTGCAATCGGCAGACATGCACAGCAATCACTAAACCGAAACGATGGGCAGGTTGTTCAAGAGGTCTGTTCATCTGTTAACATAACTGAAACGATACTCGCGGTTCCTAGTACAATTCGAGTGGATCGCAGGTAGAGATTAAATACACATGCGGATCAAGAATCACAGTTGATTCTAATAAAAGGAGTATTAATTTATGCAAGCATGCAAATTAGCTCCTTAAAGGTAAGCAAAGCTTCAAACCTAAGACTTGACTGTTCTGTTGCGCCAACAAACCTGAGCCGAGCTTCAACGTTGCTATGCAAAACCAATTTTGAGATAAAGTTCAAGATCCCCGCATTATTTGATTCCTAGTGATGATCAATCTGGTTCTTTCCTCATTATCCAACATCTAGCTTTGAATTTATCCTGTTGAATAAATCTATACGATCTGCTAAAAAATGTTGTGTTTCTTATAGTTGACTGTATTAAGACGATGGGGTTTAAAGAATTGCGTTTACCGATAGAGCTGCGTACCAATTTTTACTATGCAATCCAAAAGCTTAAAATGTGGGGAAGTTATCCAATGGTGTTTCGACCTATATAAATGACGTCCTGAATATCCTGGAAAGTATTATTTAGCAATTTACCAATGCCTGAAATTATATACACTGCTGATTTTGAGGCGCCTATGCCTCCTATCAAGAATCTCGCCAGTATAGTTCTGAACGATAGCTTGGCACATCCATCTGACACTCTTTTCGTTGATCCAGATGCTCGCAAAAGTTATACGTTAGATGATGTCCGCAGAATCACTGGAAGAGTCGCTTATGAGCTCCGACATTCACACAATATAAAGCAAGGAGATGTTGTGGGGCTATATACACACAATCAATCTTTGTTCTCCTGTCTTATCCTGGGTGCAGTTTCGATTGGCGCTGTGGTGAGTACTATGTCATTTGCCTACCTTCCTGCTGAAGCCAGACATGCTATGATAGTGGCTGGAATGAAAATAGTGCTTATTCTTCCAGAGCTGAGAGAGACTGCAGTCAAAGCGGTCAAGCTGCCCAAGCAAGATGATCAAGAGGAAACAGAGAGACTTCAGATCGACGGCTCACCAACCACTCTAGTAGATATAAACAGATTCCTGGAAATCGTGCAACAAGATGGTCCTCGCATCTCACCCGAGGAGTTTTCCGAATTGGAATACAGAAACAAGCCTGCTTTTCTCTGCTTTTCTTCGGGAACAACGGGAAAGTTCAAGGCGGTAATGCTCACGCAGCATAACATCGCAACTAACATTTACCAGATTGCGTACACTGACCCTAATTACTTTGCAGGACAAGTTTATCTATGTAATCTTCCGCAATTCCATCTCTATGGACTCACTCTTTTAGGTGTATTGGCACCTTTCCAGGGAACTAAGGTCGTAAACATGCCGAAATTTGATTTTGCCCGCTTCATAGAGCTGATTATCGAGTACAAAGTGACAAAACTACTGGTAGTTCCTCCTATGCTTGTCACAATAGCAAAAAGTCCGCTGACCGTCAAGTACCAAAAAGAGCTGACAGCTACACTCAATCAGCTAAACTCTGGTGCAGCTCCGCTATCAGCTAGTTTGGTGCAAGCAGTTGAAGGACTCCTGCCGGGTGTAGTAGTAACCCAAGGATATGGGCTTACAGAAACTTCTCCAACAGCGTTCCAGTCGCCCAGAACGCGTCCTTTTGAGAAATTTGGGTCAGCTGGTAAACTGGTACCCAACTTAGAGGCAAGGATTATCGATGAAGACGGAAACGACCTTCCTCGAAACCCCGAAAGTCGCGGAGAGTTATGCCTACGTGGACCGAGTATATTTAAAGGATATTACCGCAATGAAGAGGCCACTAAGAATGCATTCTTGCCCGGTGGTTGGTTCAAGACGGGAGATGTGGCTACTGTAGACAATGAAGGGTACTGGTACATTGTTGACAGGGCAAAGGAGCTTATTAAGTCAAAAGGATTTCAAGTTGCACCTGCTGAACTTGAAGCATTACTTCTCACGCATCCGGATGTCGCGGATTCTGCGGTCGTTGGGATCTATAGTGAAGAAGAAGCTACTGAATACCCTCGAGCATTCATTGCCATTAAGCCCAGGAGCAAGCTAGAAACAGACCCAGGCAGTGTGGTAGAGTGGGTCAATAATAAAGTAGCCACTTACAAACGGCTGTGGGGTGGAGTTGTCGTGCTCGAGCAGATACCAAAATCTGCATCGGGAAAAATTCTTCGCAGGGAACTACGTCTGAGAAAAAACGACGTGGTTCACGGGCTTGGTCTCGCTAAACGTAAGACTAAGCTTTAGTGGCAGAATTATGGTCTTTGGTAAAACCGAGATTGGTTAAGTAGGTTCATTGACGCGTAGATCATTAGTTGTCGAGAATATCGATAATGTGGCCTTTATGTTGCGAGCCTATAAGCAGTACCCCGCTCAAGTATTTTAAAAGCATATATATACGCTGCAGATTGCATACCGTGTGTGTGAAACGTACTAATTGGGTATTTAACCCGAAATACCACTCAACCGTGTTTTGGGTTGAGTGGGTGCAAATGTATATGTGATAACCGAGTCGGGGTATCGTTACAATGGCGAACGCTACTATTATGTTACTCCTCTTCGATCATCAGAGCTTCAAGGATTATAAACAAAGATTAGTTCAAACCTATTACATTACTTTCTTTTATCGACGTATCCTTTTTCGGCTCGATAATAGGTCTGTAATCGCTGCAAGAGAAGTGAGAGTGCGGCTGTTGGATTTAGGATTCTTCCACATCAAGGAGCGTGCTCAATCTGTAAAACTTTAAATATGCGGGGTACAGAAATCAGGGTCAGGATATATAGTCTTTATTATGGCCAACAATGCCTCAATATACTATTGCTGAGAACAGCTACTGAATCATTGAACTTATTGAATTATGAAAGGTACTATTTACAAATCAGATATAGCCATTGAGCTCCCTGGTCCCGTTAATCTCGCCGATTTTGTCCTATACAAGAGTCGAGCACAACCATGGAACACCATTGTGGTAGATCCAGACGCTAAGATGTCATATACTCTCAAAGATATACGACGAATTGCTGCTAGAACTGCATATGAGCTTGAGAACGTGTATAATATACGTGAAAATGATGTGGTTGGTATTTTGTCGCAGAACTATGCTTTGCTTCCAGCGGTCGCAATGGGAGTAATGTCGATCGGGGCAATATATAGTCCTATGTCTGGAGCATACGTTCCAGAGGAGGTGCGCCATGCTGTGATAACTGCCGGAATGAAGCTAGTACTGACGCAGCCCGTACTGATGAATAACTTGAAGAAGGCAGTTGCACTTCCTGAACAAGAGGACGAGGAGACAGACAGGCTGAAAATTGATGGCAGCGAGAAGACTGTTATCGATCTCGATAAGTTCTTGAGAAAGATACAAGAGCCAGGACCTGGAATTTTGCCTCGAACTTTCTCAGAAGCCAAATACAAAAACGATCCTGCTTTTTTGTGTTTTTCTTCAGGAACCACAGGCAAGTTTAAAGCGGTAATGCTAACTCACTATAACCTAAGTGTCAATGCCTACCAGACGATGGCATGTGACCCTGGGACACAAGTAGATCAGGTATACGTGGCATCTCTTCCCAGCTTTCATGTCTATGGATTAATGATCTTTGGAATAATGTCTCCTTGGCTAAATTGTGTGGTCGTGAATATGCCGGCTTTTAACTTCGAGAGATTCGTGCATCTCCTCGTGGAGTACAAAGCAACTAAGCTACTTGTGGTACCACCAATGCTCGTCATGATGGCCAAGAGCCCCTTGGTAAAGAAATACCAAAAAGAGTTGACTTCTACGGCGGATACTATACTATGCGGCGCTGCTCCTTTGTCGGCTAGCTTGGTGGAAGAAGTAGAGACACTGCTTCCTGGAATGAAAGTTATTCAGGCTTATGGAATGACAGAAACGTCCCCTGGTGCTGTATTGACTAATCGCTCGCGACCTCGATCAAAATGCGGAACTTCCGGAAAAATTATTCCAGGCATGGAAGCTCGGTTAGTGGACGAAACTGGAGTAGATATTCCTAAAGGATCTGAAAATCGCGGAGAGATATGCTTTAGAGGACCTAATGTGTTCAGTGGGTACTATCGAAATCAGAAATCCACTAATGAGTGTTTTATGAATGGAGGGTGGTTTAAAACTGGTGATATTGGTATTATAGACGAAGAAGGGTACTGGTATATTGTCGATCGCGCCAAGGAGCTCATTAAATCCAAGGGTTTCCAGGTCGCACCAGCCGAACTCGAAGCACTGCTGCTTACGCACCCAGATATTTCTGATTCTGCCGTTATAGGCGTATACGAGGAATCTGAGGCCACCGAATATCCTCGGGCGTTTGTTACATTCAAGCCCGGCACACCTGCTTCAAGGAATCCAGCCAGTGTGGTGAAGTGGGTAAATCCACGTGTTGCACGTTACAAGCGTCTGTGGGGCGGAGTCGTTGTGTTAGACCAAATTCCGAAGTCGCCGTCTGGTAAAATTCTCAGGAAAGAGCTTCGAAAGCGCACAAATGATGTTGTGCATGGCCTTGGTCTGGCTAAACAGCAAGGATCAAAGCTATAATATAAGCTCTATTTACAATGGAGCGTTTACGTGGGTGCGGAATCAATCAGCCATTTTTTTATAAGAAAAATATACTTTATTATGGGAGAGATGTTAAAACACAATCATTATTGCGCCAAGGAATAAATGTGTTGCGTTGTGATAGAAAACCATTAAGCTTTACAATTTGTAATAATTTTCATGTTTGCATTGAAAACTTAATTTTAGATACTTTCTGGCTATGTACTTTAGAAGACTTTATAATTAGGTTGGCTTCTTGATCTTAGATCAGTTTAAAGCGAAACAGATCAAAAATGCTTATATTCAAGATTTTGCGCAAATATTGCGTAAAAACTATCTGCTGGGCGGTATATATAAGTAATAATGTTTTGCTTCAATGTCATGTGATGAATGTATCTCCTGTTAACCTAGAGTGGTTTAGAGTTGCCAGGTATAAATGTGTTAAATATATATAGCCTATCAGAACAGGACTAGGCAGACAGTCAGTCTCTTTTCGGATAACTGGCTATACTATAACAGGAAAGGTAAACCAGTTAAATTAATATATGACTGTCCGTACGGGTGTGCTAGGAAAGCTATTCTCTAATGTACTAAGACGTAAGCTACGGATATAGAAGACTCCGTTGAGGACTAAAGAGTATGCTGTTGGGTAGCAGCCAGCATTACCTCTGCTTAGCATTATCCATTACTCCAGCATGCACACTATCAGCCGAGCATGTGCTATAAATAGGCATGGAATGTGCTTAAAATAGCACAGTGCTAAAAAGGGATCAGCTTTTTTTTCCGTCTGTATACCCATCAGGATCTTATTTAAAGGACCAGTATGGTTGTTTTTTTATGTTTTGCTTATACCATAACACTAGTAAACATCCTTGAGAATGATAACCGTGACCGAAGTGGAGACGTATCTGTGTGATCCCCCCCTGGAGACTACCACTGTTTATGGAAAGGTATTTTCTTCTGGACACGGTGTATTTACAGTTTATGACGAGCAGTGCAATCGCGACGTGCGCTCTGTTGACGGGTGGTACTGTGCGGAATGTGTGCCGACTGTGACGGCGTGCGTACCTAAACCGCCGTTGGTCAGCGCAGGAAACACGTACGTTTGGGATTACTACGAAGAGGTGCACGTTTCTGTATCTCTGGGCATAGATATTTCAATTGAGGTCCCTGTTATAGTGACCAGCACTGTCGAACCAACCGAACATACCAAGCCAACCACGCATGTTAGCACATTGAGCGCCTCCAGCGGACCGGGTGCGGTATCCAGTGCAGCACTGGAATGTGCTCAAACACCACCATACTCATCGGGACTAGCATACGTTGTCGGGTATCTGGGTGCGGACATGCACGCTGACGATACGTACTATGCGTCGGGAGCGTATCGCGAAGCCGAGCAGTTCGACTTAAATGATACGAGCTACACTCTGGCTCATAATACAATCGATGTCACATTGAACGGCAAGTCGGGCGAAATCGAGGCCCCGCTGGTCGAAATTATGTACTACGTGAGCTACGCTGGCTCATTTGAAATCGAACGCATAACAGTGGACGGGTCTTCAGAGGCGAACACTGCGTATGTTTTTGTAGGAGCGGGAGCGATGGAGTGTTCAAATATTACCCAAATCGGAAGCTTTGGGGACATGGTAAAGAACAGCTGGCAGAGCAGCAGAGGAATGAAGCGCGACGACAGTGGATCGTGGACAGATGTGTATTCGTTCCCAGGAAGCGTACTATACTTTCCTGTGAGGTACGTGGTGATGAATGGTGGGGTATCTGCAGACTTCTCTGTATCTGTAGTTTTGGAGGGCTCTGGGCAGAACGCGACGCAGTTCAGCTACCGGGGCTCTCGTGTTGGCGGGGATGTCAGCAGCTTTTCGACGGTCAGCATGACTATGCTAGGTAGCTCTTCCAGTGAGTGGAGTAGCAGCAGTTTGACTTATGATCATAGCAGTGAAAAATACACAGCCTCTTCTGTCTCTGCTGTCTCTACTGGCAGTGCCTCCAGTGCATCTAGCGAATACAGTTCTTCTACTACCTCTTCTGCCTCTACAGGAAGTGACTCTAGAACATCCAGCTTCAACTTTGACTCTAGTTCTAGCCTTAGCTCCAGTTCTAGCCCCAGCTCCGGCTTCAGCTCTAGTTCGAGTCCGAGTTCTAGCCTCGGCTCTAGCTTTAGTCTCAGCTCTAGCCCCGGATCCGGCTTCAGCGATAGTTCGAGTCCGAGTCCGAGTTCGAGTTCGAGCTCTAGCCTCGGCTCTGGCTCTAGCTCTAACCCCAGCTCCGGCTCCGGCTCCAGCTCCGGCTCCAGCTTTAGGTTGGTTTCTAGTTCTAGCCCCAGCTCTGGCTTCAGCTCTAGTTCGAGTTCGAGTTCTAACCCCAGCTCCGGCTCTAGCTCTGGCTCTAGCTCTGTTTCCAGTTCTAGCCCCAACTCCGACTTCAGCTCTAGTTCGAGTTCGAGTTCCAGCCTCGGCTCTAGCGCTAGTCTCAGATCTAGTCCCAGCTCCGGCTTCAGCTCTAGTTCGAGTGCGAGTTCTAGCCTCGGCTCTAGCTCTGTTTCTAGTTCTAGTCCCAGCTCCGGCTTCAGCTCTAGTTCGAGTTCCAGTTCGAGTTCCAGCCTCGGCTCTAGCGCTAGTCTCAGATCTAGTCCCAGCTCCGGCTTCAGCTCTAGTTCGAGTATGAGTTCTGGCCTCGGCTCTAGCTCTGGCTCTAGCTCTAGCTCTAGCTCTAGCTCTAGCTCTAGCTCTAGCTCTAGCTCTAGCTCTAGCTCTAGTCTCAGATCTAGCCCCAGCTCCGGCTTCAGCTCTAGTTCGAGTTCTAACCCTAGCTCTGGCTCTAGCTCTGGCTCTAGCTCTGGCTCTAGCTCTGGCTCTAGCTCTGGCTCTAGCTCTGTTTCCAGTTCTAGCCCCAGCTCCGGCTTCAGCTCTAGTTCGAGTTCGAGTTCCAGCCTCGGCTCTAGCGCTAGTCTCAGATCTAGTCCCAGCTCCGGCTTCAGCTCTAGTTCGAGTATGAGTTCTGGCTCCAGCTCTGGCTTCAGCTCTAGTTCGAGTTTAAGCTCTAGCCTCGGCTCTGTTTCCAGTTCTAGCCCCAGCTCTAGCTCCGGCTTTGGTTTCAGCTCTAGTTCGAGTTCGAGTTCTAGTCTAGGCTCTAGCTCTGGCCCCAGCTCCGGCTCCAGTTCTAGGTTGGTTTCTAGCTCCAGCTCTAGCTGCGAAGTGGTCTCAGATGCCTGCCAGTGTACGCCGAGTGTGTCATACACGGCACACGTGTATGCCACTAATTTGGCTACTCTCAATGCTGAAGAGGTTGCAGCTGGAAAGTACCGCGAAGCCACTCTCTCTTCTGCAAATAGTATAACACTGTCTGATACAGATGTGAATATTAAGAGTGCTGCCTCAGTAACGCTGGAGGTGTTGCTTTACGTGAAAGGCATTGATTTTACTGGTGTGGCAAACGAAATCGTACAAGTTTTTTATACGTCGTCTGGTTCATCAACCAGTCTTGGCCGAAAATTCGATGGATATATATTCGGTGGCGACAGCGCAATGGCATGTGACAGTATCTCGACCATTGGGAACGAGGGATGGAGT
>JAJMEA010000183.1:5000-10546 GCA_030573865.1 Tortispora ganteri
TCCCCATAGCAATTTAAGGTTACAGCTGTCACTTTTAAGAAAACAGCCGCTCACCCAATTAGAATCGCCTTAGGGGCTTGGCTGCTGATCGTCCAATCCAGAGCATTCTTACTCAGCGCTGCGACGCGCTCCCCCGCATTCTTTCGAAGCGGGTTAGTAGCTCTGGCTGTCAGGATGTTCCAGCAATTTGACAGTCTTGCCTGGTTGCACAGACTAGGCGGACTCGCATCGCCTATTAACCACCGGTAGTTCAACACATATAGTGCTGCGTGCTTCGCACGATTTTTAATGGTTCGATTAGTCTTTCGCCCCTATGCCCAAATTCAGTGATCGATTTGCACGTCAGAACCACGACGGACCTCCACCAAAGTTTCCTTTGGCTTCATCCTGTTCAGGCATAGTTCACCATCTATCGGGTACCACCAGCTATGCTCATACTCAAATCCATCCGAAAACATCAGGATCGGTCGATAGTGCGCCGAAGCTCCTACCTACGTTCACTTTAATTTCGCGTACGGGTTTTACACCCAAACACTCGCATAGATAGTAGACTCCTTGGTCCGTGTTTCAAGACGGGCCGTATAAAATCATATTACCAGCATCCTAGCCGAAGCGCGGTCCTCAGTCCCGGCAGGCAGTATCAACAAAGGCTATAACACTCCGAGGAGCCACATTCCTAAGCTATTATCCTGCCGCCAAAACTGATGCTGGCCCAACTTGCCCAAGAGCACCGCCCCGAGAGGCAATGATTGAAACAAATCAAGTCTGATTTCATACGCTTCCCTCTCAGCAATTTCACGTACTGTTTCACCCTCTTTTCAAAGTTCTTTTCATCTTTCCATCACTGTACTTGTTCGCTATCGGTCTCTCGCCAATATTTAGCTTTAGATGGCTCCTACCACCCACTTAGAGCTGCATTCCCAAACAACTCGACTCTTAGAAGGAACTCTACATGTCCACAAATCGTAACCATGAACGGGGTTGTCACCCTCTATGACGTCCTGTTCCAAGGAACATATGCTACGAATGCTTCCAGAGTATCCTCTTCAAATTACAACTCGGACTCCAAAGGAGCCAGATTTCAAATTTGAGCTTTTGCCGCTTCGCTCGCCGTTACTGAGGCAATCCCTGTTGGTTTCTTTTCCTCCGCTTATTGATATGCTTAAGTTCAGCGGGTATTCCTACCTGATCTGATGTCAAAGTCAGTTGAAGAGTTATTGGGCCCGCCAACACCAAAGACGCACTAAACGAGGTGATATCAAAGTAAAACCCTATCCGTTTACACGCTCGGCTGCTTGCCAATGCTTTTCAGAGAAGTCCGCGGAACGGACAGCCCCATCACCATATAGAATATGAGAATGTACTGACGCTCAGACAGGCATGCCCTTCGGAATGCCAAAGGGCGCAATGTGCGTTCAAAAATTCGATGATTCACAAAACTTGCAATTCACATTACATATCGCGTTTCGCTGCGTTCTTCATCGATGCGAGAACCAAGAGATCCGTTGCTGAAAGTTTTAATACTTTTTGTTTGTTTGTTTCAGAAAATTAAAATTGTTGAATTGATAAACATTGGCCAGCAGCGCTGACCAAGCCACATCTAATTTGCACAAAGGTGAGAATGTAAATAAACTCGAAAATGATCCATCTGCAGATTCTTCTACAGATACCTTGTTACGACTTTTACTTCCTCTAAATGACCAAGTTTGTACAACTTTCATGCTCAGCAAGAGGGTTGCCCCTCTAAAGAGCACGTCCGAAGGCCTCACTAAGCCATTCAATCGGTAGTAGCGACGGGCGGTGTGTACAAAAGGCAGGGACACGTTCAACACAAGCTGATGACTTGTGCTTACAAGGAATTCCTCGTTGAAGAGCAATAATTGCAAAGCTCTATCCCCAGCACGACGGAGTTTAACAAGATTACCCAGACCTCTCGGTCAAGGATGTGCTCGCTGGCTCCGTCAGTGTAGCGCGCGTGCGGCCCAGAACATCTAAGGGCATCACAGCATTCCTACATAGCGCCAACTTAGCTCAAAACTAAGCTGTAAACACTACTCTCGCCCTTCGGGTTGTCGGCCCTATTGACGAGACCTGGTTTCCCAGGGATTAGCACGTACCTTAAGCCGTTAAAATAACGACCCACTGCTTTCCGCGCGTTGCGACGGCTCGACGTGACTCGAGCTCGCCACAGGATTGGCTTACGCTTTCGCGTTTAGCGTCCCCTGTACCAGCTAGTGTCGCCCAGCAATGCGAACGCGTTTTAGACGTTCGCTCCGTGCCCGACAGCGGAGACTTCTCCACACGGATAAATGCTTGGACTAGCAAATCTCGGCTTTGCTATTACAGGCCTATGAATACACACGTTAACCTGTTATTGCCTCAAACTTCCTTCGGCTTAAAACCGATAGTCCCTCTAAGAAGCTCTAGTCAGAAATCGCTGACAGAACTATTTAGCAGGTTAAGGTCTCGTTCGTTATCGCAATTAAGCAGACAAATCACTCCACCAACTAAGAACGGCCATGCACCACCAACCACAAAATCAAGAAAGAGCTCTCAATCTGTCAATCCTTTTTGTGTCTGGACCTGGTGAGTTTCCCCGTGTTGAGTCAAATTAAGCCGCAGGCTCCCATTACTGCTACGCGTTTCCGCGAAGCATCGGACTACATCTTAAGCATTCTTTCCAAGAACTAAACTTATCATGGACAAGTATTCTGCGGAAATGAACACCCACACCCGTCTAGTCTCTGAACCTTCTCCATAGCTTGCGCCGTAGGAGCTTGGCTGCGGATCGTCCATTGTCGCATCTTTCACGTTTTTACCGTACCCAGGGCTATTAGCTCGGCCATCGCGCTCTTTCGAACGCAACTTGGTAGTGAAAGCTTTAGGAGTTTCCCGCAGTTTGAGCGTGTTGCTGTTCCAAAGAACAACTAGCCAGTTTTATCGAAAAACACCACTAACCCTTTCGGGCGGCTATCCGGAGCAGAGTCCTGCAACATGTTTACTCCTGGTGGTGCCCTTCCGTCAATTCCTTTAAGTTTCAGCCTTGCGACCATACTCCCCCCAGAACCCAAAAACTTTGATTTCTCGTAAGGTGCCGGGCAGGTCCATTGGGCCACACCCGATCCCTAGTCGGCATAGTTTATGGTTAGGACTACAACGGTATCTGCATTTCCCTGCGACGCTTTCGCGTCCAGATCGACTATATCTTAAGCCTCTCGGCCCACCGACGTCTAGTCTGTGAACTGCACTCTTGCACGCAGCGCGCTGCGTGTTTAGAGCTTGGCTGCGGATCATCCATTTCGTTCGTAAGAACTCATCTTCTGCGTTTTTACCATACCCAGGGCTGTTAACTCGGCCACCGGCTGTCTTTCGACGCCGGCTTGGTAGCAGAAGCTTTAGGAAGTCCCCGCAATTTGACGGTGTTGCCAACTAAGTTGACTAGCGCACGCTTTCGCGCCACTTTCGATGACCAGATACTGATCGAACAGTTCAAACACTGTTCGTCGTCTTGTTAATCATCTTCGATCCCCTAACTTTCGTTCTTGATTAATGAAAACATCCTTGGCAAATGCTTTCGCAGTAGTTAGTCTTCAGTAAATCCAAGAATTTCACCTCTGACTACTGAATACTGATGCCCCCGTCTGTCCCTATTAATCATTACGGCGGTCCTAGAAACCAACAAAATAGAACCACACGTCCTATTTCATTATTCCATGCTAAAATATTCGAGCGTGAGCCTGCTTTGAACACTCTAATTTCTTCACAGTAAAAGTCCTGGTTCCCTTGCACCCGATTAAAGGCACAAGGTAAGCCAGAAGGAAGCGCTGGTCGCGTCAGTACTCGCCGTTAGGCGGACCGGGCAACCAACGCCAAGGTTCAACTACGAGCTTTTTAACTGCAACAACTTTAATATACGCTATTGGAGCTGGAATTACCGCGGCTGCTGGCCTTTATTTGAGTCGAAAACTAAGTTTCACTCAACCGATACAAAGAATTATATAACCCTCCGTACCCTACTAGACTTCGCATCGTGGGTGCTCGATCTAGCAGTACGCTTTCGCGTAGGAATAGCACGTCCCTTAAGCCGCTTGCGCGACCGACACCTTTCCGTGCGTTACACGCGTCTGAATCAGACTGCGCTCGGGATTACCTTACCGAAGCTTAGGCTTCCCCGATCCAGGTTGTCTCGCCGGTACCCACCCACACTGCCGGGTACTCGACTAGCTCTCGCTATTTCTGGCGTCAGCATTCTCACCAGACTTGCCCTCCAATTGTTCCTCGTTAAGGGATTTAAATTGTACTCATTCCACTTCGAGACTCTAAGAGCCCCGATATGGTATTTATTGTCACTACCTCCCCGTGTCGGGATTGGGTAATTTGCGCGCCTGCTGCCTTCCTTGGATGTGGTGGCCGTTTCTCAGGCCCCCTCTCCGGAATCGAACCCTTATTCCCCGTTACCCGTTGAAACCATGGTAGGCCACTATCCTACCATCGAAAGTTGATAGGGCAGAAATTTGAATGAACCATCGCCGCGCAAGGCATGCGATTCGACAAGTTATTATGAATCACCAAACAGCCCGAAGGCATTGGTTTTTTATCTAATAAATACATCCCTTCCAGAAGTCGGGATTTTTAGCATGTATTAGCTCTAGAATTACCACGGTTATCCATGTAGTAATGAACGATCAAATAAATGATAACTGATTTAATGAGCCATTCGCAGTTTCACTGTATAAATTGCTTATACTTAGACATGCATGGCTTAATCTTTGAGACAAGCATATGACTACTGGCAGGATCAACCAGATAACTATCATCGTTCGCGGCCCCGAAGAGCCCCGCAATGTTTCGTTTCTGACGCCGCAGATATCTGCAGCACGACAGCGCAAGCCGTCGCATCCTGTAGCTCTCTTGAAGTTCCTCCAACTGGTTTCCGATCCGGCGAACCCGATCATCACCCGCTAGAGAGGAGGTTCCCGACCCCGAGTCACGTCCAAAAGACGGCTACCCGAGACGGTCTGCCCCCAAATAGTTTAGTAGAATACTTGCCATCGGCTAGTAGTCCACAGGACCCATCGCTGCCTGGACAGAAACTGCCAGGACTGCAGGTGTTCCCGATAAATCCGCCTCGGCCTCCAGCCGGTCTTGCGACCCGCGCCGGAGATCGCCGACGAATTCCTATGGCTTCACAAACGCGCCCACTTCCAGCTTCCAGCTTGCCCGCACCCTCTTCCGAAGAAGATTCGCCGTTTTGCTCGCCGTCCGCGTTCCGTTTTGGCACGATCCGGCCGCTTTTTTGGCCAATTACGCCCTAGAAACACCCTGACAAAGCCTATTGGCGCCAAAACGCCCGCCAAACCTTGCGCAGTTTAGTAATTCCGTATTTGGGCCCGTAAGTACGCTAAAACTGTATCACCCGCTTTCGCGGGCGTTTCGCGAAAGTTTTGCGAAGGTTTGAAAACTTTCGCATCCTCGGGCGCCATTGGCTCCTCGTGTTAGGGTTAGGTCTTCGCATTTGGGACTGGGGTTAGGGCTTCCCCAGTTAG
>JAJMEA010000192.1:0-217531 GCA_030573865.1 Tortispora ganteri
TTGGACTCGCTCAAACTGGCTCTGGAACTGAAACTGGAACTGAAACTGGAACTGAAACTGGAACTGGAACTGGAAATGGAAAAGGAAATGGAAATGGAACTAGAACTCGAACTCGAACTGGAAATGGAACTAGAACTGGCACTGGAACTGGCACTGGCACTGGAACTCGAACTCAAACTCGAACTCAAACTAGAACTCGAACTAGAACTCGAACTAGAACTCGAACTAGAACTCGAAATGGAACTAGAACTGGCACTGGGACTCGAACTACAGCTAGAACTAGAACTAGAAATGGAACTAGAACTGGCACTGGGACTCGAACTAGAATTAAAACTAGAACTAGAACTCCTCCCAACCCTCGCCCTCGCTCCCTGAACCAAGTACTCTCCACTTAGTCTCACTTCCACCATCCCCATCTCCCGTTTCCCCACATATCGTTCTCTTGCAATCAAAATCCTCACTGGACTCCATCCGTAAATCGCTTTATCAACTTCCCAAACATCTTCCACCGCACCGCTTACAACTTCCACTCCAGACCCGATAACGTTCATGTCTCCGCAGCTCATCCCGCCCTCTCCAACAATAATGTACCCAATTCCACCATTGTCTGATCTGATTCCCCTCATCTTACCGCTCCCTTCTATGTAGAACATGATTTCTATTAACTCCTCTCCACCATCAAAAACAATGATACTAGACCTCCCCACTTCCGCCTCTAGTATGCTCAATCTATCACCCCGGTACCGTCCATTCAAAATATCTTCCGTATCGTTAACACGCACACCATATCCAGCTGCATATACCACACCTCTATCGTACCCCGGATCCCTGCTGCACACTCCCGTGTTCCCACTCACTCTCGGCGCTGAAGGTACTACCGTCACGACAGGCACCTCGATACGCAAGTCCCCGCTCACCCTTACAGAAACCGCGATACTCTCGTAATATCACCAAACGTATTGCTTGTTTCCTTCCATCTCACTCGGAACGTAGCTTACCACCGTCGGCACGCACTGCCCGCAGTACCATCCAGTAGCCGTTATAACAGCCTCGCCGCACGTCTTGTCGTACGCTGTCACCTCGCCCGACCCACTGCTAAACACCCATCCGTAAACTGTGCTCGTCTCAACCGGCGCCTCGCATAAAAATGTTTTCACTTCTGTGACTGCATACATCTTGTCGATAGAAGCGTGACAGCTGTCACTCTCAACTAAATGACCCGCAATCGGCCTATCCCGCTCCGACTCCGACTCCACCTCCGACTGAACGATTAATGTCTAAATACTGCGCGACCCGGAGTACGACCGCGATTACCCATCCATGCTAGCTTAGATACTACATATGCAATTTACTGCCTATCATTGCATTCTGTAGCCTCGCCAACCGCTCCTTCACATACCTAACAGTGACAGCATTTTCACCTAACTGCACCATGCCACCCAAACCCCTCAGAAAACTTCCAGATTGCCTCTCAATATCGCCTCCCTAGTTTCTTTTTTCTATTAGATTGATGCCCGTCAATAATAATGTAGATGTTATCATTAATTACCATCAGTCTGCTCGTGACAAATTCGTTGCAACGTAGACGCGGGCGTCAAGCGGAACGTGGCGTTAAGGTTGGGTTTACATTGCCGTAACACCTCATCTCACATCTCAAATTAAGACCGCCAAGCCCGCCAATTTAAAGCTCAACTCTAATGATCACCCAGACATACAAACCGTATAATCGCTATAATAGCCTGAATCCGATGACACGTTTGCTGTCGGCGATATGACTGATCTAGAATAGCCAAATAAAGAGCCCGGTATAGGCAGTGAACCAGAGCTAGATGACACACTATGGTGTGATTGCGTACTTATATTTGACAAAACATCCGAACGAGAAGGTCTAGTTGGTTTCGGCAGTTCAAGTGTTCCAGAAGATACATTGGAACCAGGATGCGTACTTGAGCCGCACACCTATGCGCAAACGCATTTCGGATAAGCAAAGCACAGCAACGCAACAGGGACGACGCCTTGGCCTTCGCGCGGCAAGGCTCCGATGCCAACATCAACTTCTCCGCTAGATAACTAAAAGCACTGCGTGACAGAAATAACACCGCCTTCCCGGAACGCCGAACTCCGTGCAACGTGACCAGTCACATATTGCGCAAGATGCTGATGTCCAAGACATCGAACGACCCAAGTTAGATTTCTTCCAGTATAAAAAACGGTGGCGGTCCAATATTTCCAGCACAGTGTCGACATACATGTGTCATACAAGCAGTTCATGCGGGTGTTCTGCGGCGGCAACAATGAGGATGAAGAGAACGAAAACGGGTCCGGAGGCGATCGCGTAATAGAGCGATCCCCGAGCCCAGCCGCGGCTACACTTGTAGAGTCCGAAACGCAGCTGCCGGAAGACGACATTGTGGATAGTGAGTTTACGGGTCACCCGCGCGAGAAAGGTCGCAGCCGGCTGCAACTCCTATAGTGAACAGGTCGCGATCAGGTCGACGCTCTAAGCGCAGACGTCAAACCGAAGCAGAGTCGCAGGTGGCACAACACAACGTTGCGCTTGACGACCACTCCGAGGTCGACAGCAGGTTTGCGGGATGTCCCGCACGCAGTAGTTCGCAATTAGCTACAACGCTATCTACAACTCCCCGTCCGCGTGCAAGAGAAACCGACTTTGTCCCTGATAGTCCGTTTGTTAGAGCAAACAGAAATGGCTCATCTTCGCCACTTGCTCTCCGTAGACATAATCTACGGTCTAACCTTCGGGAGTAAATGAAATGAATATATGTGATACACTAAACACATAGTAGACATTCATATCACGTATATCATTTACTTTTTCTATCACCTTTTATCTGTTAAATTGATAACCGTTAGAAAAATGCTGAGGTGAGTTAGAGTGAAGACTGGCTGTCGTGGTGAAATTGGGAGTTACATACCAAATTTCGGAGTAACTTCAAACCTGATAAACAAATGTACCTACTATACACAAGACGCAAGTGACTATATTCACCCGACCACTGGTTTAGAAAATCAAGAAAACCGCCGATATCACCTAGCACAGCTTGATGCGGCTTCGACGCAGTGAAAATAGGAAACAGCTTGCCACTAGCAAGAGAACCAGTCAGAGTCTCACCGCTAGAGCCAATCGTCGACATATTCGAGCGTCATTGCGAAAACACCTAGGAATAGGTAACCTTTACTGCCTGCGTTGGCAGGGAACGTCTGAATTGATGTAAGAGTGCTACCTTGATTGTCTTTTTTTAGCACAGGAAAGAAATGTATTCTATTAGGTTACACTAAAAAGATTGTCGTACCGCGATTATATGATCCAACACCGGCGTGGGAATGATACTTGAATTGCAGTGTCAGTAAGCGCAAGGGTAACATCGATTCAGCCTTGATGGGCCTGAATCAGACCCGCAGATAGCATTATAATGATAGATCATACGCACCACACGAGTAGTGTGTCCTTAGAAGTTGGGCGAACTCGCAGAAGCTATGTTGCAAGTATCTGTGTTGACAGAACCTTATGCATGCTAGAGTTGTTGAACCACTTATCAGTAGTATCACCGTGCATCGTCCTTGCCAATATACTATATATTTAGCATTCTCCTACCTATTAAATTACTAGAGGTTTACAGCACAAGCCTGACTTACTCTCTGCCCATTGTTTATTGGAGTCAATCTTGCTAGTCAATGGTCGCTGCCGAGGTGACATCAGTGATTTCGAATTTTTTTAATCGGAGATGACCTTAAGTCCTTTCAAGGGTTGCTCAGGCTCCCGCGGCCCTGAAAAGACATAGGCACATATGCTGATTGATAACCTAGGCTTTCAGAAATAAATGCTTGAATGCATTGAAAATTGCCATCGAAAAATAATTAAACCCTGAAATACTGATCGGTAATCAGAAAGCATTAGATGAAAGTGCAGCAATAAATAATAAAAAGAAACCTCAGACTAATCTCATCTTCTTTGCCTAATAAGGTACAGCCTGATTAAATCTTAATGTCGACAAAAGGGCTACTTATCACTTTGCGAGGCATATATTACGTGGAGTATAAATAGCATGTTAACGGCGCTAACAATCACTTATCCGTATTATTAACGACGGGTATATACCTCTGCCGATTATATATAAAATCATTGGTTCCACTATTCACTCACAGACAACCATCAAACAACATGACTTACCCCGAAACAATTGATGCAGTCGGAGTTGTGGACTACGACAAGTGGCCAGTCCCTTCCAAATTCTCTTACAAGCCCAGAGATTTCCGCGAAAACGACGCTGATGTTCAAATTGACGCCTGCGCTATATGCGGTTCCGATATACATGCTGCTAATGGTTCTTGGGGCCGTCCTCACGCCCCTGTGGATGTAGGCCATGAAATCATTGGTAAAGTGGTGAAGGTAGGGTCCAAGGCATCAAGCAAATTCAAACTTGGCGATAGAGTGGGCGTAGGTGCACGATGATTCTATTGCAAGAACTGTGATGCCTGCAACAGAGGGTTCGAGAATAACTGCCTAAACAAAGTATCAATGTACTTCGATATTAATAAAGAATCTGGTGTCCCGACACAAGGTGGTGACGCCTCTCATATCCGTGCTGACGGAAACATGGTGTTCCAAATTCCTGACAGCTTGGAGACGAAATATGCCGCATCTCTGCTATGTGGCGGAATCACAGGATTCGCTCCCTTGTTGGATAACAATGAGACTTAAGGCACCAAAATTGGCATAGTGGGTATTTATGGAGTTGGCCATATGCAATTCTATTTGCTAAAGTTCTTGGAGCTGAGGTGACTGCAATTTCTAGTTCTCAAAGCAAAGAAGAAGATACAAAGAGGCTTCGAGCAGCCCACTATGTTGCCTCCAACGATCCTGAAAGTTTGAGAGAACATAACGGTTCTCTTGATATCATTCTCAACACCACTTCTTCGCTATCGCAGAGTGCTATTGTACCTCTAGGTCTCAGTAATTCGACAAGGGGTCCAATAGCACTGATTTCGTTCCCGCCAGCTGCCGAAAAATCGAACTCTCGGCTCCGACCTTGCTGTTATCCAATTTGACGTTAAAATGATCTGCTCTTGATACACCTGAGCAGATTGAATTTGTATTGAACTTCGCTGCTGAAAATAATATCAAGCCTTGGGTTGAAACTTTCGATACAAACGAGAAGAATCTTGGCGAGGCCTAGGTGAATGTCGAATCAGGCAAGGTTAGGTACCGCGCAGTTATGACTGGTTTTGACAAATTCTTTGCCGATTCCCGTCAATACTACGCATTTAACCGACTTCATTCGGTATTTGCAATCTTCACTTGTCTTTGTTTTCGTTCAATACATGAATATAACTTAGTTGTTAGAAGTTTGGTAGCTGGAATCTAATAATATTCCCTGTGTGGATTTGCTTGTCGTGTTGTTCTTCACACTAACTTATTAGCTTCGCGCGTTTGTAACCCAATCAGTCTCTTGACTGACTTGTTTGGATCGTGAAGACCAAAATCAGATTGTGACCGTGCGTGACACCAATGTAATTATAGTCTAATAGCAATGCACCGCTTTCCAATTTGATATGCTATACAGCGCGAAGATAGCAAACGCCTATTTCTCCTCAACAAGACGCAAGTTTCTCGCGGCCTGCGCATTTCAGATTTAGGGAGGCCCGACTGTCAAATGATAGCACACCTTGCCTTTAGCAAATCACACTTTTATCTGAGACGCGTCAAAATTTATTATCTTGTGATAGCCGACAGGCAGGCACAACAGTAACAACTGGTACCTCGATGTGCACGCTTTCAGTATGCAGCGATTCGTCGACGTTTGCCACATCTACAGCTGCAGGTACTGTTTCAGTTGATTTCCAATCGATAGCGACTCTGACAACCCTATTCGAGTACTGAATGCCAACAATTAAATGTTCCTAATTATTTTCAAATTGCCCACTAGCACAGTAGGGTAATTAGCCCACCGATTATAGCGATCGGAGAGGGGTATCCGGATGAATTTGCCAGCCCTATTATCATCTCTATCCATACAGATGGACACTGACGGTAGAATAGAGTGATAGGGGACGGTTTTTGGGTCACATGATAAACGTAAACGGATCTCAGAAAGTGGGTGCTGATAGATAAGAAAGGTGGGTCGATAGCGCGGAGTGGGATGCTGATTATCCCACCTATCAGTTGGCGAAGTTGGGAGAGAGCTTCTGTATGGCTGCAACGAATGCAGCATGGTACCTGCTCCCACTCGCGGAAAGCCAGGCGGTTTCTATTAGGCCTTTCAGAGTTTTATATTTATGAGCGACTAATTCCCTCTTTGTCTTTCTCTTAACGCTACGTAAAATGACAATCGATAAAGAAACCAAGCCGTGGTACGTTCTCGACAGACCTATGGTGCTCGGAGAAGGCCCTATATACCGGGAATCCGACCATACTTTGCATTATGTAGACTGTTTACATCAGCCTCCTCAGCTGCATATATTGTCCTTAACTCCCGAAGGTGATGCTGTGCATCCCTCTACCGATCTGGCTAGCGCTTCTACTGAGAAAGTCAATGCGGACAAGCCTGGCCTTAGAGTGCTGAACCTAGAGGATTCAGTGACCGTCATGTTCTTCCGTAAGAACGTGCCAAAATCATATATTTGCCTGTATTATCAAGGTCTGGCCTTTTTAGATGAAGAAACGGGCAAGCTCGATGTCATCAAGGAAATCATTCCCACTAACGAGCGCCACATCAGGCGTTTTAACGACGGCGGTGTAGACGCCAAAGGTCGCATGTGGGCTGCCGAGATTGACGTGTACGCACTCGCTACCGGTCCTCATAATATAGACCCCAAAGAGCATCCAGAACTCCTCGGCAGACTCTGGTGTTATGACCCCAAGGACAGCAGCCTCAAGCTTATGGAGACTGGACTAGCTTGCGGAAATGGCCTCGCCTGGAGCCCAGACAACAAAGTCATGTACTTGAACGATTCTGCTAGCCAGAAGATATATTCTTACGACTTTGATTTGGAGACCGGTGCTATTAGCAACAAGAAGCTATTCTACGATGCTCGCGGAACCTCTGATGAGCCAGATGGTATGGTCGTAGACACTGAAGGCAACCTCTGGATCGCAATGTTCGGTGGAAGCAATATTTCTGTTATTAATCCCAAGGGTGAGCGCATTCGGGTTATAGAGATGCCTGCAAGAAACATGGCATGCACTACTTGGGGTGGACCAGGAAATCACATTCTTTACTCCGTTTCAGCGGTTGATAAGCTTCACCGCGACCCCAATGACCAAGGTGGCCATCTGTTTAGAACTATTGTCGACGCAGAAGGAGTTACTAAGAATGAATACGACGGTTAGCGTTTACAGTACAATGCTACACTATACTGTTCAATTGTATACTATACATGATTCGACTTTCAGCGATCGAGCTATAGTTTTCCAAATATGACAGTTATAGTTAATATATCACATATATGCAATATTTAAGTAAAAATTCTTACAATTTAGTACACTCCGCTATTTTTATGACCTGAAGTCTGTCGTATGACAATCTGACTCGTGTTATTATAGTTACCCTGCTTTACGGACACGTCTGAGTTTCTTAACTTGCCTCCACATCTGCCGTAATTCTTTGACCAGATCATTAGTTTACAACTGTTTAAGTCGACTAAGAACGTCATTTGCGTTATAATCCGCGGGCACACTTATCTAGAACGCAATAATAAGCTTGTATATACGTTGATTTCACCGGCTCCGGTCCACGGAGGTCAAATTCTTTTTTTTTTCTACCCGCCCTACCGACATTTCATCCTATTGTCACGGATGCTTTTTGCCGATCTACATGACAAATACGAGTTCTATCATGCAAACATCAGATAGTAGATTTTATTGTCACGTACCCGGTTGCCAGAAATCATTTGCTAGACGGGAGCATCTTAGGCGACATGCTCTTTGTCACGACCCACAGAACCAGTTATTCTGTGCGATATGCGGCAAAAGGTTCTACCGGATGGACTTGAAGAGAAAGCACGAACGTAATCTTCACAACTACATATCCGATGAGCCTTTAAAGGCTCGAAAGAAACGCTTATCACATCCCGAATCACTCGCAAATATACCGACATTGTTAAAAGTGACCAATAACCACAGCAGGTCGACTAGTCTTGAGACTCCAAAGGCCAGCGGCCATATTCCCTCTACAGATGCTAAACAGTTCCAAAAATCCGAGGAATCATCAACCATATCTGCTTCAGAGCCCGGATTAGCCTGCCTGACGTCTAATGTGCCTCAAACAACCATTCAGAACCGAAACTCGCAACAAAACCGCACCGTACACAGTCGAATACCCAATGAAATAGACACTATGGGTCTTTACGGAAAACCTTTTGGAGATTCATTTGGAGATCCCCATGCTATATCAGTTCTAGGTGAGTCACTACTAGAAGGCATATCCTTCGATGATAGCATAAGCTGGCTCTTCCAAAACGAGGTAGATGATTCTCAGAGCTCTCGAAGCTCTGGCAGCAATGGCTCCACTCACACAATAAAACCAAGTGGAACAGATTACCCCCAGTATTCTCCCGATATTGACTTAACTAGAATTGAGACTCCGCGCGAGGCTCCAAATTCTGCGGATCTAGAAAACCAATGGATAAGCGTGTCTGAAAAAATTATTAAATGCTTGTTTGGAATTGATGCACAGGCCGGTGGCTCTCCGCTAGAAAGTCTAACTCTCTCTAATATATACTCAGATAATTTACTCAGAACGGACTTTTTTAACCCTGAAGTTTTGAGGCGGCACTTCGAGTTGTACTTTCAGAACTATCATGATCATTTTCCTATAGTTCATCAGCCATCCTTTCGAAAGCACCCTGAAGAAGTACAACCATTGCTAATGGTTAGCATTATTACACTTGGTACTTCTTTCTCTCAAGACTATTTTAAGATATCTGTGGAGTTGCATGGTAGACTGCGTTTTCTAGTCTTAAGTCATCCGAAACTTACTCATCCGCCTTTATGGATTTTGCAATCCTTGCTGCTTATCCAAGCATTTGAGAAGATGCTTGGCCCGAGAGAGTTACATGAGCTTAGTACTACGTTTCATGGAGCTGTTGTGTCGGTATTACGTCGTGGACAACTGTCTGTTATGGAGCCTGAAACGATTGTTAGTCTTGATTTGGATACCATCTGGAAAAAATGGATTGAAATAGAATCTACAAAGCGCGTTGTTTGCTTAGCGTTTATAATGGATGCTCAACATTCCGTACTATTCGGGCATAGGCCAAGCATGTCGGCCAATGAAGTTCAGGTGACACTGCCTTGCGCTGAGTATGTCTGGGAATACGAGACTGCCCACGAATGGTGGACAATGTTTGGCCAAGAAAATACCTTTCAGAAGGCAGAACCGCTATTTCTGCACGCGTTGAAGTCTTTGTTGCAAAGAAGACCACTTAGCGCCAGTACTTCGGCGTTTAGCCGCCTCGTTCTTTTGCACGGCTTGTTCAGCGTTGCTTGGCAAGTACAGGAATACGATGCAGCCTCGCTAGGTATGAGTGAAATGACACATTCTAGTAGAGAAATGTGGAAAGACACCTTGTTAAGAGCCATTGATACCTGGTCATATAGCTTATTTGGTGGGCAGTCTCTTGGACTAGAAGTGTGCAAGGCTCTTTACCGAATATCTTATGTTGCTTTGCATTTAACACGCACCAGTGTTATAGATATTCTTGTGTTTGCTGGGTACCCATCATTAGATGGCAGGCCGTTATGGAGACGAGATTATTTACGCGCCAGTACCACGATCAAGGCTTGGGCTAGCAATAAGATAGAGGCGTTGAATTGCGTTCGACATTCACTACTTTTTATTCAGGAGACGATGTTTAGTAGTGGCCCCCTTCATTCTGAGGTGAATGGCTATCACACTGTGACCCAGTATTCCGCTGCCTCGGATAAAGTTGCATTACGTCCGTGGTGCCTGTTCCTCTGCCTATTATGCGTTTTGGCATATTGCGCCGCGAATGAAGGTAACATTGAGTTTGATGAGCCTCTGCGGAACTCATGGGTTGCAGGAGAAGAATACTCCTTATATACTATTCAGAAGATTACACAATGGTTGGACTCTGATCGGGAGTCGGACATCAAGATCTGCGACCCGGACTTGCTGCAAGGGCTTTGCATTGCTGTGGTAGAGGCGTTAACCGGTACTAGATGGGAGCTATTAGAGGTCGCTGCTAACTGTGTGGACAGTTTAATTAGTAGTTGTCGACGCCGAAAGGTTAATGCAACTTAGATTTGCCTTTGTATTATTTATTCCGCGAGATATTAGCTTGAGTTGGAGACAATGGCGGTGTTGACAGAGGATTATGTGCAATATTTATTACAAATTACTACTGAAGTATATGTATGGAGACGGTTGAACATTGAATAAGACGATTCATGCCAATAAGTGAAAGTGCTTAGCCGATCGATTACAAAAAATTTAATCCTTCAAGGCAGCTGTGAGCTCAATTTCGACGTCGGTTCTTAGGGGCAAGTTTTTAACAGCTACGCAAGTCCTGGCGGGTTTGGGTTCGCCGAAGAACTCACCATAGACCTCATTGACTTGAGCGAAGTTGTCAATGTCGTCGAGGTACACGTTGACCTTGAGGACATGATCCATGTCGCTGCCAGCGGCTTCAAGAACCGCAGAGAGATTCTTAAGGCATTGCCTAGCGCGGTCGGCAACAGTTCCGCTAACGATTTCGCGAGTGACAGGGTCGGCACCGGTCTGTCCAGAACAGTAGACAGTGTTTCCGTGCACAATAGCTTGGGAAAGCACAGGGATAGGGGCAGGAGCCTTATCGGTGAGAATAGCGCTTCTGGGAGACATACTAACAGGTAAATCAGATACAACCTTCGAGGCACGTCTGTGAGTATTTATAGCACCCTCGGAGTTCAGAATATTTGCAAAACAGCCATAAATGAAGGTAAGGGTTATATTCACAGAACTTACAGTAATGCTGCTGCCTCTAATAATGGGGTCAAAAGGGCATGCTTCTGTTTTATTGGGTAGTTTGGTGGGATGTTAGTAAGGCTCCCCGGTCTGGGACGCCCACCTGTCATCTTACCTCCCACCACGGCCCGTCTACCGAATGGTCCGTGGGCCGTCTTATTGGGTTAGAATCTGCTTTTAGGCAGCGAGGCACTGAACTAAGGTGATATAAAAGAGCGAGACGATTTAATCTCTTCCTCCCTGCATCAAACAACGTCAAATATCATGCCTTCCCCGCCATACCCTTTATCTCCCGAGATCATTCCTCTGCTCGACAAGCAGTACGAAGCCTTCTACAATAAGTACATTATCAACCAGCAACAGGTGCACTACCAACCTGTTGAGGCTTCTCGTACGTCTGGAACGCTGATTCCTGGTGCGTCAGAGCCGCTAGAGGTTGCGTCTATCAAGGACTATTCCATTGAGCGCACCGAGACCGAAGGTCCTCCCGTCACAGTTCGTGTGTTTACTCCTAAGGGAGACGCGCCCGAGGGTGGATGGCCTATTTTCCTATACATGCACGGTGGAGGATGGGTACTCGGAAACATTAACACCGAGAACGTTCATTGCACCTACTGGGCCAACAAAGGAGGATGCATCACTGTATCTGTAGACTACAGACTCGCTCCGGAGCACCCCTACCCGGCTGCCGTAGAGGACACCTGGGAGGCCTACAAATGGATTCTCGCTAATGGAAAGTCATTAGGTGGAAATGTCGACAAGATTGCCGCCGGAGGAAGTTCTGCAGGTGGAAACTTGACAGCTGTGCTTACCCAGATGGTTGCCGAACGGTCTCTGGGCAAGATCATGTTCCAGGTGCTCATTGTGCCTGTTACCGACAACACTGCAGACGAGAGATACGAAAGCTGGAAAAAGTTTGGTGAGATAACACCGGCCCTACCTGCACCTAAAATGATCTGGTATCGTGTTCGTTATCTTCCTGACGAGGCTACTCGCACTGAGCCACATGCCTCTCCTATTTTTGGATCGGATGATATTTTAGCCCAGTGCCCTCCTGCCTTTTGTGCGTATGCCGGACTAGACGTGCTACGTTCCGAGGGTGAAGCATATGCTGCTAAGCTCCGCAAGGTCGGCGTACACACCGAGGAAAAGGTGTACGAAGGAGTTCCACACGTAGTTATGGCTATGAACGGTGTCCTTGATAAAGGCCAAGAGCTTGTTGATGACGTCTGTGCTAAATTGCACCAAGCATTCTATGGCGCCTAATAAACTAACAACAATTTACTGATTAGTTTAGTAGCGCCCAGTAAATATAGATGAATAGAACGACAGTGCCTACATTAAAGACGTATTGTACTCATTGTGCCTGAAGCCGCTGGGGAGTTACCCCCACCACATTTAGACAGCCAAAACATCATAGCTTGTGGTTTCATAAAAAACTTAAAATCTCCCATTAGATAATATGACGTTCGCTAGTTAATTAAAGCTGTACGATTCGCTATACTGTCTCTGTATTTGTGAGTCCTGCGAGCGCAAATTGCGCCTGTCATTTTACAGAGCATAGGATCACTGATTCGACAGCTTCTCCTTATCAAACCCACTCTGGTCCCCAAATAACAGATAAGATAGCACGGTTGCATGCGTGTTTATTTTGAGTGATTATACACGGAGCTGTTATCAATGGTCTATCTGCAATAGCGATAATATTGAGCAATACGAAGGGCTCGAGTTTAATGAGCTCCCACCTAAGGTGGGATAACTTTAAATACTGATAATTGCTACTATTGGATGACCGGCTAGGTAGGTGGGATGATCACCCTTCACATCCCGCCCAAATCATTGTGTCACACTTTTCACCGCACTTCTTTCCAATAAGTCTAAGGTGCCATGCTCCTAAATCAAAGACATCACTTAGATTTTTCATAATTATCTGTTTATTAGGTGGGCGCACTTTATTGCGATCTGCACTCGCTCACTATCGGTAATTTGTGTGGGATGATAAGACAGTCTTGCCTCGTTTTACCCCAGTCGTATCTTGTATATATATAATTTATTGTGCCCGTCAAGTGCAACACCAGCAGTACAGTTAATCAAAATGGGGTTCAAGTCCTTCGTCAAGCGCTTTGAACTTCCCGCTACCCGTCTTCAAAATGAGGACTTGCTTCCCACGCCGCCCGAAAAGATGACATGGACTTGGTTCAACTTTTTCATGTACTGGTTTTCCGAATCTTGGGCCATCTCTACCTGGACGCTCGGAAGTTCTCTCATGACCACTGGTGGTATGAAGAGTTATGAGTGTATCATTTGTATCTTCTTTTCAAATCTCATCATTTCTTTGCTCGTCGTCTGCAACGGAAGAGCTTCTGCCATGTACCACATCGGTTTCCCTGTTCTTGGACGTGTGTCCTTTGGAATATACGGTACTTATTTCATCGTCATAATGCGTGCTATGCTTGGTATTATCTGGTGCTCTGTCCAAATGTTTTTCTTAGGTCAGTTCATCGCTGTTATCCTCCGCGTCATTTTCCCCAGTTTCCACACAATGCAAAATCACATCCCTCTCAGCCAGGACGTTACTGTCCAGGAAATCACTGGTTTCTTCATCGCTTTTGCCATCACGCTGCCGTTCATGTTCATCCCTCATTACAAGGTCAGACATCTTTTCTCCGTGAAAGGTGCCCTAGTACCGTTTGCGGGTCTTGGTCTAGTCATCTGGTCTTGCAAACTTAATGGTGGAGCTGGTTCTCCTGATGCCCTCGTGAACTGGACTATCCGAAACAGTGGAACTACCACTTTTGCCTTCTCTGTACTCGGTCAGATGAACAGTATCTTTGGTGCTTCTTCTGCTTTAGTCGTTACCGTTCCTGATTTGGCCCGTTACTCCAATAGACCTTGGGCTCAGCTCTGGGGCCAAATTCTCGCCCTTCCCGTTGCTCAGACAATTTGCGCAGCTTTCGGTATCATCACAACCTCTGCTCTATATGAATACTATGGCGAAGCATACTGGGACCCTTACACCATGTTCAATGGTATCCTTGATCACAGTTACACCCCTGCCTCTCGTGCTGGCATCTTTTTTGCTGCTTTTTTCTTTGCCTTTGCTACCCTTGGAACAAGTATTGCCTGCAACATTGTTCCTTTCGCTGCCGATGCTACATGTCTCTGGCCTAAATATATCAATATTATTAGAGGCCAGTTCATCTGCATTTTTATTTCCCTCGGAACTGTTCCGTGGAAAATCCTGCGTGATGCTACCACTTTCTTGAACTTCTTAGGAGGATACAGTATCTTCCAGGGACCTGTTGTTGGTATTTTCGTTATTGACTATATAATGCGCCGGGGCAATATTGATGTCAACCATCTATACCATACTCAATCTGACGGCCCCTACTGGTATAAGAAAGGAGTTAATTGGAGAGCCATCGCCGCTTTTTTTATTGGCTTCATACTTCCATTCCCAGGTTTCTGTGCTACTTTAGCCGAATCAACTGGTATTGCGGTAGGTGGATTCAGATTATTCGATTTGGGATACCTTCTTTCCGTGGTAATGGGCGCACTGAGTTACTTTTGCGTGTCATACTATTTTAAGCTTCCTCAGGTAGATTTCACGGCTCCTATAGAAGTCAATGCCAAAATGGTTATGGATTTTTCATCGGAAGAGGATCCCGAGCGCGCGTCGCCGGCTGTTGATTCCAAACCCGAATTATGAAAATGCACCTGGATGTATAAAAGGTAGTAAATTCGTTGTTATGTATTCTTTGTTTTTGAGTCTTCTCTTTAGATGTAGATGCTATTTTTCAATAACGACTTATTTTCTTGTTTCTGCTACATGCAACCTGCAGGTAGTTTACCAACTTTCTGATCATATGCAAACAACTTAATTGTTTGTTATTGGCTGCTGGTGGGTAGATCCATATAACTTAATGCGGAGTAAAGCTATACTGTTAGCTTAGAATCTAAGAAAACTGAGTATACCCGCGTTCCATAATTCATGGTTTCAGCTTTTAACAAGTACACCCAATCCAGCGCAGAAATTTCGAAATACGCAACCAGTTGACACAACGGGAAAAGCAATGCCGAAAACTAGGTAGTAAATTTCTTTTCCTCAACAAGTCCGTTTATTTGTCTTATAGGGAGTTCTCTACTAGAGTTTGAAAGAAGTTTCACCCAGATGTGGGGGTAAAACAATGTTTCTTTGCATCAAGCTGCTCAAAGCAGCGACTCCGTGCTGCATCATATATATATTTTATATAGGTCAGCGGAATGAATTTTAGCAGATTGTTTTAAAATTCGTACCGAGGCGCCTTGGCGGTGGTAATATCCTGTGGCTCAAAATCGAGATGTGCGACAGCTTCTATGCTGTCGGTACATGATGCTAAGAGAAACGGCATCGGGTTTCTAGGGCTGCATACTACCAACACTGTCAATAAAAATTCACTAGAGATATTGAACAACGTTATCACTAAATGAAGCCAAACAATAAAAGTTCTGTATAATACAAGCTGTGCGTACCAATTGGTTTGGCAATGTTAATGTATTGTCTGAACTTCTTCATATTGCACTTAATTTGTTAGGCTGGGCAGGCGCAGGAGAGCACAAAGCAGCTGTGGTGAGCATTTATCCAGACGTTAATTCGAGGTAACAGATGTTCATACCCGGAAACTCGTTAGTGTTTATTCTCTGATGTTGAAAGTCTGTGCTTGATATCATTGTCCACCAATGCTAATACCTGGTTCGGTGCTAAAGCTGCCTATTTAGCGACGGGAAACGCCATTAAAGGAGAAAAAATAGCGGGGTAGATTGTCACTTGCGGAATATTCTTCATTCCAGGGAGCATTGTATCGCTGGTTCTGGCGACTGCAGCAGGTATGGTCAATGTCCGTTTGTGCTTATTCTTGTTTCTGGTGTCCCTCACTTTTGCATTATATCTTTTTACAGAACAAGCGGTGATGCAACAGAATTGGCTCACTTAACGATAATAGCACGGACAATAGCGTTTGCAGCATCGTATATGACACTGTATTGGTCTGTGATAAGTGTCATGATATCAGTAGGTATCTCCTCTAAAGCTTTCCCCATTGACCATATCATGGCCTACTAGTGCGAAAGCAGAAGCACGTAGAGCGATATAGAGAATCGTGTCATAAAAGTAACGTCATGGAATTGCCATAGTAACGAGTATTAAAAGTTTCTTGAAAAGTTAATTAAGTGTGAGGACTAACATTGTGAACCAAGAAAATTATATTTTAACAGTGCAGTTTACATTGGATTGACGTTTTCAATGATTGAAATGACATACAATTACTATTTTAATGTGAATTATGCGTATTATGTGATATAGTTGAAGTGATTTCAGATATAACCATACAAAATGCCAAGAAGACTATGTGATGATTTACGGAGAACGTGAGAGTGATGCCACAAGAGGCGAAGTGACAAGAAGCATTTTGTTGCAGTTTGGTTTCAAAAGTTGCTCATGCAAAATTAACAGTATCAATGTGGATCAGGATCTTACTTAATTTTGATATGTGTCCTGTTTTTCCATTCCGTGCCTAACTGGTTGGCATGCACAACTACGACTTCTGCATCGTATTCGTAAATTTATTCGAATAATTAAACAAGGTGAATCGTGCCAAGACGAATGGCTGGTCTCTTTATCGTTCGAATCTTAGTGCCTGCCTAAAATGGCATCGTTAGTCTGTGACACACTACTAATCCGAACCGGTATCAGAACCTTGCCATACTTATTTTGCTGTCAGCGCACGAATGAAATACAAACAACCACGTATGCATCCGATGATCAGCGGATAATAGTGATATAAAGCAGATTGTATCGCGCCATGTGTTGGCCTTCTGAATTCGCATCTAGTTCAGAACAACTGGTTTAAACGTGTACAACTGTGAGGTGATATCGTACGATTATAAAGTTACCGCACGGCATAGGAGACTTGTGTTTCTGTTATCCTTAATAGGAAGTGTTATATCGACCAGTGGAAATCTAGTCCTCACAGAGTTGATAGGTCGGGTAGTTACACAACTTTCACCATTGTACGGCTGAACAGATTTAATAGCTATATAAATGTGCAGCACTTCTTCAGATGCCCAGTGATCTTCTCTTATTCGGCAATATAACTATGGCTCAAGCGAATTCATCTGGAAACAAGTATCTGGATAAAGATATCGAGGCGTTACGTGCAGTTAATACTGCAGGAACTCTGCCCCCAGAAATCTTTGAACGCCTTTACTATCAACCAAAACCAAACAATGACAGCTCATTGAGACACAAGTTAGGTGTTCCAACAGGTCTGGCTATACTTCTGTATACATTGAACTTTTTTTTTATGTCATTTGTTCTGCTAGGGTGGAGAAATGCTGGAGCAGATGGAGCTGCAATGGTTGGTACTTTTCCCGCAGTTGGAATTGCAGGAATAATTGTCGCGATATTTGAGCTTATACTTGGCAATTCCTTCATTTTCACTGTTCTTATGGCTTATGGCGTGTTCTTTATGGCGTTTTCTTCCACCTTGATTCCATGGTTTGGTGCAAAGGCGGCCTACTCTGCTGTAGGAGATCCGATTGCGGGAGGCGCGACAGAGCAGTACATTGCAACCTGTGCAATGTATTTTATAGCGTGGGCTATTATCTCGCTAGTTCTTTTTGCTGGTGCTCTTATGGTGAATGCGGTCTTGACGGTGTTTCTTTTCTTAGTATTTGTGGTGTTTCTGCTGCTAGGGTTGGGTGGCTTGTACGGCGCCAGCGGCAATTTAGGAGCTATGTCAGGCCTGACACGGTCAGCTGGTGCTCTTGCGTTTGTGGATGGCTGCATAGGACTTTATCTTGCATTTATGAACGTCATGATATCTGTAGGTGTTTCTCCTATTCACTTCCCGGTCGGTGATCTCACCATTTACTGGGCATCTAAGAGGGGTGGTCATACTGACATTGAGAATACAATGTGAGAACCGAAGATAATACCGTCACTGGCTAAACTCAGGGTCTATTAAGGGATTATAGAGAAGGTGGGATACGATTTCACGCAAACGGCCTTTATTCGTTAAGCTATGCTACTTGAACATTTATTGGCAGTATACGCAGTACGCTGTAAATAGTGTCTTCGTAGCCACGCCTGCTAATACTTATCAAAGAGCCATCAGATTCACTCACATAACGTGCAGATACGTTGATTGGCTACAGTTCTTTGATTACGGGTGCTTCATTGCAGTGCATCATGAATAAGGTTATTTCGAACGCCCGGCGATCATTTCGAACACTGATTAAAGGCAGGGTATCCTTATGTTTAAGCCGAGAAAACATTGCAAGATCTAATGTCTGTGATATATAATACCAGTATGCTAATTTTAGCAGCAGATTTGCTGCTAATTTGCGTGATAGTGCTGTTTTGAAAGAATATTTTTCCCGGAAGTACGGACAGAGATCATTACCCCACTGTAAGGAAACTTTGTTTTTTTTTTCTCCACAACCTCCTGACAAGGAGCGTCTTCGTCAATATAACAATTACAGCGGCAGCGAACGTGTATTTTTGACCGAAGAGTAGCCTTGATGACTTATTAATTATACTGGTATATTTTTTTTTAAAATTTTTGGGGCAGGATTCAGTCATTGATTATCGAAAGTCGTCGATACGGTGATTGCCGTGTGATTTTTTCTAAAAGTTAAACTGGAATAAAGGTTTAAACTTCTCGGAAGAGAGTCATGAGATCTCCATTGAGATGCCGTCTATTTTCCGCAATGGAACTTCACGGGAATAAAAACGAGCTTAGGATGCTGAAGGACGAGATATTGACCGCTAGAAAAGATGCAATTAATCTGCTGTGTGTTTATTGATGGATAATTGCTGATAATCTCACTAGGGGGAACTATGTAGCTGTTATTACGCTGAGCTCAATGAGGTGCTGCTGCTTATATTGGCCAATTTCTCTGAAAAACAAGCAGCCTTTTACTGTTGTGCATTTGCATTTCAATTCACTAATTGGAGCCACTGCCAGCGACATAGTGTCATTTATACGTGCGTTAGTCCGAGAATAAGTGGGGCACTTGATTTAGGTTCATTGACTCCTCATATTAACTGTGCGGAGAGCATATAGTATAAATATGCCTTTTTTTAGTTGTTTCAGGCAATTAATATTTTGCACAATGAATATGAACGACGATACCCACTCAGGAAATGGATATTCCGACAAAGATGCTCAAGAACTTCGCGCCACAAACACCGTACACACTATTCCACCTGAGATTTTCGAGCGTCTCTACTACCAACCCAAGCCCAACAATGACAGCACATTAAGACACAAACTTGGTGTTCCTACCGGTTTAGCTGTTATGATGTATACATTGAACTTTGGCTACATTGCCATCTGCCTCATGGGCTGGAGAGGAGCTGGAGGTGGAGGAGCTGCAATGGTCGGCACTTTCATTTCAGTTGCCTTTGTTGGTATAATAGTTGCTGTTTTCGAGCTAATTCTTGGTAACTCTTTTATTTTTACTGTTCTGATGTCGTATGGTGTATTTTACTTGTCATACGCTTCTACTGTTATTCCTTGGTTTGGAGCTAAAGCTGCTTATTCTGCTACCGGTGATGCTATCGAAGGCGGATCTTCACCGAGCTATATGGTGACTTGTGCGATGTTTTTTGTTTTGTGGGGAGTGGTGTCCCTTATACTGACAGCAGGTGCTCTCATGGTCAACTTTTTTCTAACCTGTTTCCTTTTCCTCGTTTTCCTTGCTTTCTGCATACTGAGTGCTGGATACTTCTACGCGGCCTCCGGAAACATCGCCGCTTTGCAAGATTATTCGGTCGCTGCTGGCGCTGTTGCGTTTGCTGCTGCTTGTTTTGGTCTGTATCTATCTATCATGAATGTCATGATATCAGTGGGTGTTCCGCCTACTTACTTCCCTGTAGGAGACTTCACTTCCTTCTGGGCTAAAAGAATTCGCCCCAAAGATATTGAGAACACAATGTAAAACAAGAGGCTGGTTTCAATTGCTCCATACAATGCTTTGCATCTATGCTATATATTGGTCTGATGGCAGAAATGGGTAAAATGGTATTTTTACTTGGTGATGGATAGCATCACAGTTTTACCATCACGGTGAGTTTAATTAACTGAAATTATAAGGAACAGAATGAATCATGTGTAACGTTAAAATAATACCGTTGATTAGTGATTTTATAGCATAATAGGCTGATCGAACAATTAACTGCGTGAAGGAGTCTTCAAGCTAGCTAATAAGTGTGCTAAGCAGATCAGAATGCAAGTCATGTTAATGAATGATATTAAATTTTAGCTATCATTTATTTGTAAAGTACGGATTTATTGCCAAAAAGCAGTAAAAGTTGTAGATTTGTAATATGGAAAAGGTTAAATGCCAAGACATTTTGTCACTTGAGAGTTACAACGACCCAACCTTATTTGGAATCACACCAGAGATAGCTTATAAGTGTTTTGAGTATGTATTGTATATTCAGCGGTTATCAGAAAACTTAAAAAACTATTCCAAGACTTGTCAGTCAAATTTTACTATTCAAGAAGAGCTTGGAATAATGTTTAAAATGCAATATAAAAAACTGCAACCCGGTACACCATCTACGTTAACTGTTAGTTAATCTCAACTATTATATATTCTGTACGTAGCAAACTTCCAGAAGTAAAGACATAAGCAATACTGCAATCTAGAATAACTTGCATTTGAAAGACTAAACTTGCTATTGCGCTTTTATTACTTCAAAACCTTCGAGGGTCTCACAGGACCTTTCCAGCATCTGCTTGTAGGACGGCAAGCCTCCCAGCCAAGAAATGAGTTCAGGTTTCTTTCCTGGAACATTGGTACCCATATACCAGCCCTTAGCTAGATGAAACAAGGAGTTAGTACCCCAGTCACGAACTTGGCCTGACCATACCTGCTCGTCTTCGCGTTTTGGATTGACAGCCTCAATATGCTGATCGTTCATATTCTTGATCAGCTTGAAGATGGCGTTTGCCTGCACTTCGATGGTTGAGGGGTTATTCGAGAACGCAATAGGACTTTGAGGACCACCGAGGAAAAACATATTTGGGAACCCGTTGGTTGTGACAGCCAGGAAAGTGGACGCACCCTCTTCACCCCATTTCTTAGTAAGAGTTTGATTGTTGAGACCTTTGATGTTGATTCTAGTAAATGGACCAGTAAGAGTATCAAAACCTGTTGCAAGAATGAGAGTATCAATCTTGCGCTTGCCAGTCTTCGTCACAATACTGTCCTCTGTGAACTCAATGATAGGTTCAGTGTTGACATCGATGATGTCAACATTAGGACGATTGAATTGCTCGTAGTAGTCGGTCTCCATACAAGGGCGGCGACATCCAAAGGGGTAAGGAGGTTTCTCAGGTGCCAGGATGGCCGCCTTCTTGGGGTCCTTAATGCGCTTCAAAACTTGACTACGCCAGAATTGGTACGCAGCATCATTAGTTTCCTTATCGAAGAACAGATCCGCGTAGTTTCCAACCCAGAAAGAGAAACCTTTCTTGTCCCAGATCTTCTGGAAGAATTTCTGCTTTTCTTCTGGGCTGTCTTCAGTTCCCTTGCGTTCTTGGCTAGGGATATCAAATCCTGAGAACGAAAAAGCACGGTTTGCGTAGTAGTCCGCGTAACCTTCTTTGGTGTTCTGAGGAGAGTTGTCATTCAGTTCCTCCTGAGGCATAGGTAGACAGAGGTTTGGAGATCTTTGGAACACATACAACTGTTTAGCAATAGGGCCGAGTTCTTGAATGCATTGTACTCCTGAAGCGCCCGTGCCAATGATAGCAATAGTTTTATCCTTTAGATCAAGATTTTCAGGCCAGTTGCTAGTATGGTATACATTGCCTTTAAATTGGTCTAAGTTTTTGAACTCCGGGGTGAGAGGCGCAGCCGAGAGACCAAGGCACGGTAAGAAGATCTTGCAGCGGACATGTTTACCATCTTTGAAGTACAGGTCCCATCTGTGTGCTTTCTCGTCATAGATAGCATCAGTAAGGAATACTTTGAAGTCGTAGTCCTTGCTAAGGTTCAAAGTCTTGTCCAGATGTCTGAAATAGTTCTGCAGTTCCTCCTGGCCAGGATAAGTTTGAGTCCACTTCCAGTCTTTTTGAGATTCAGGAATTGCGAGCTCGTAGAAAGGCGTATGCGAGTCTACGCGTGCACCGGGGTAGCGGTTCCAGTGCCAAGTGCCTCCAAATTCAGTGCCAGCATCAAAGCCATGCACATTGAGACCCATTTTGCGTAAATGGTACATCAAGTAGCAACCGCTAAATCCGGCGCCAATAATTGCAGCATCGTATTCGGGAACTTCACTTGCCATGTCAGATTATTTAAAAGATGAAGAGAATAGCGCCCTGATGTTCAACATCGGTCCTATATATACTCCACAAGAACCAGCATAGAGTTCCGCACAACCGCTAAAGCATAATGTTTAGTTAATCATAAACCGGTAGCCCGAGCCAATAGTGAAATCATTAGCTGGCTAGTCGGCCTTGCCAGTGGTGGGTTCAGCTTGAGAGTTAAGCAGCTTGCCCCACATTTCCCACTGAGCTGCCCCTCAATTGCAACTTTACTTCGAAAGAGCCAATCACAAAAACCAACTCGACAGTCAGTGATTTAAATGAAAAGAGCGAGAAAGGAAGCTTTGCAAACTTAGACTCAGCGTGCGAGGCCTCTGATCTGTAGTGAGATCGATGGCCATCAGGGTTAATGGCATCAAGCGCAGATGCTTTGCGTGGACATCGATTGTCATACCAGCTGCTAGAGATTCTTCTAACTACTGCAAAAGAGCATAGCTTTTGGCATCACTTGACCTAAATGAATAGGATTAGATGTCCAATTCAGTGGAAAGCTGAAATAGCACCGACCGTAGGAGGCTCTTACGTTAAGTTGGTCTCGGACAGAAGGCAAAGCGTACAGCACCAGTAAGCTACAAGCGAATTAAAAGCAAGTCCGAACTTATTCCGGTGTGTAGCAAGAGGCTACTACGTGGCTTTCGAAGAGGGGGATTTCCGAAAGAAGACTCGGTCACTGTTAACAACTTGCCGTTTAAAGGCAGTACTTACGGGTAGATGTCATCAACGATGTACAGCCAATAAGAGGCCGTCAAATATCACAAATACTACTGCTATTGGTCAATAATTGCGGGGTAAGGAAGTCTCACATATGAATACCTCTATCCTTGGTGCTACATACATTCTCTTTAAGGAATTTTGGGGCAGCATTAATTAGTATTAATATCAAGAAATCAGTATATTTTATTTATTTACTTAGTTAGCGGAAATAGCTTTGTTCACTTTGAATCCATTGAACTGTTTCATGTTATCCAAGAGGTCATTATATGCCTCGAGACCTCCCAGCCAAGAGAGCAGTTCTTCGCGCTTGCCCGGTACATTAGCGCCAATGTACCATCCCTTTGCTTGCATAAACAAAGAGTTGTCTCCTGCATCACGGACCTGCTTGGCGTAAGCAACTTCGTTGTCGAGGATGGGCTCGATAGTGTCGATTCCCTGGGCATCCATGTTCTTCATGACATCAAAGATCACATCTGCTTGAGCTTGCAAGCACGAAGGGTTGTTGCTAAAGATAATAGGACTCTGGGGACCACCAATAAAAAACATGTTCGGGAATCCATAGGTTGTAATACCAAGGTAAGTAGTTGCACCTTCTTCGAACCATTTGTCTTTCAAAGTGCGTCCATTGCGGCCCTGGATGTTGATGCGAGTATAGGGACCCGTGAGAGCGTCAAATCCAGTAGCTGTAATGACCATATCGACTTTCTTAGCACCGCTTTTAGTGATAACAGAGTCTTCTGTAAACTCAATAATTGGTTCTTCCTTGATATCAAACAAATGGACGTTAGGACGATTGTATTGTTCGTAATAGTGAGTCTCTAAACTAGGGCGCTTGCATCCGAAGGGGTAAGGCGCTACTTTAGGAGCGAGTTTTTCAGCCTTTTCTTTGTCGTGAACTCGTTGGTGAATGCTATCCCTCCAGTAAGCGTAAGCGGCATCATTAGTTTCCTTGTTGAAAAAAAGATCAGAATAGTTGGCTACCCAGAAATAAAAACCTTTCTTAGCCCAGACCTCATCGAAGAACTGCTTCTTCTGTTCAGGAGTCTCTTCAGATCCTTTGCGATCACAACTAGGAATATTGAATCCGCTGAATCCTTGTGCGCGGTTCTTGTACCAGCTTTCGTAGTTTTTGCGTCGATTGGCGTAGGAGTAATCAGACAGGTCTTCTTGAGGCATTGGCAGCGCAAAACAGGGAGATCGCTGGAAGACATAGAGGTTCTTGACGACTGGAGCTATTTCTTGGATGCATTGCAAACCAGAAGCACCTGTTCCGATGACAACAACATTTTTGTCGTCCATGTTCACTGTTTTTTTGGGCCATCTGCTAGTGTGGTACACTTCCCCCTTGAACTTGTCATTGAGTCCTTTGTAGTCAGGGGTCATAGGTGCCGCCGACAGACCAAGAGAGGGAATAAAAAAGCGGCAAGTAGCGCGATCACCATTCTTGAATTTGAGGTCCCATCTGTTCGTCTTCTCATTGAAAATGGCGTCTGTAAGCCAGGTGTTGAAAGTGTAGTCTTTGCTCAAGTTGAGCTTACTGTCCATATGGCGGAAGTAGGATTGAAGTTCCTGCCAATTCGGGTAATTTCTGCTCCAGTTCCATGAATCATACACTTCTGGGATAGTGAGTTCGTAGAATGGGGCATGGGAATCGACGCGAGCGCCTGGATACTGGTTGAGGTGCCAGGTACCGCCGAATTCACTGCCAGCATCGTAGCCGTGAACCTTGTAGCCCATCTTGCGGAGGTGGTGGACCAGGTAGCAGCCGCCGAACCCGGCGCCTATAACTATAGCATCGTATTCAGGAATTGATTCTGACATTGTATTTGCTTTCTGCGTCGACAAAGTCGTAAACGACTATATATATATATATACATGCGCTAAGAGGGGTCTAAATTCCAAGTATATACCGAAACCAGCTCCGGATCAAACGACATACACCTGTCTAAAGAAGGCAGAAAAAGGCGTGGGCACGCAAATCTAAGTTTCCTAAACGGTTAGACAAGACATACCCCGCTTTTCTTCATTAGTGCACTACAATGTCAGCCTGGGGTAGCGGTTGCTCCCTGCGAGCCCCGCGAACATTTCGTTCTTGCTACCGTACGATTATTATTGCTGAATAACTCAATCTGTAGTATAATAGAATGTTCCAAATCTAGGCAATTATCGTATTGTCATTATTGTAGGCCAAGCGATTGAGGGGCCACCGATTGAGCGAAAAAATGTGACCGTTCCCCCTAGTCAGTAAGTTTACTAGACCGTAGTTTATCCGAGTAGGCCGCTGCCATTCCATTTCTACAGCGTACGTAGTACACGGACACAAGGAGGGTTTAGTCAACCAATAAGCAGAAATAGGGCGCATTCTGGGCAACTATTTGTAGCTAGGGTGACATTCCAGGGCGACAATGCGATTTAACGTTATTACTGGCAACTGTGGCCAAGAGGACGCGAAAGCATATGTATGACTTCCTAATTAATTCAATTCCGCTATTATACTCTCGCAGCAATAGGAACACCATTTTCGCTCCCATAGTGATCGCTAACAGCAATCAGATTTCTATAGGTTTGAGAAACTCGGCCAATTCAATGTAGCTGATGACCAGCTCAAATATCACAGTTATTTCTCAAACATATACTAATTTTAACTTTCTTAGTGTACTGTACGTGCGAATAGTAGCTTCATAGCGACTACAGAGTGGGCTTATTGCAGTAGCAGTTGGAGCTAATAACCTATACTTGTATTCGGTCCACAAACTCTAATGCTCAGGTGAACCTTATTATTGACTGTACCCCACAAGAAATAATGCGGGGTAAACGTAGCTCAGTCAGTATACTGAATTTGTATTCAAGTTTCAGGTAGCATGACCGTAACGTACAATATGAGAGCAATATGTAAACTTTGATATTATCTATATAGCCGAATTACTGAGGTAGAAAGTCTTGTTGCTATTATCCGAAAAAAAAATACCAAGTTATCTACTCTCCTTGTTTCACTACCATTCCTGGTTCAGCGTAATCCCGATTGGCGACCTGCCATACCAATGCAAAAAGAGAGTACTTTACAGACTATATTGCTGGAAAAAGCTGACATCAATCCGTACCCTGTACGTCGTCGCAAAGCAATTAGCGCCTGTGACAAGTGCCGAATGCGTAAATTGCGATGTGATGACTACTCGCCTTGCTCTAACTGTCTTCGAAACGGCTGCGAATGTATCAATTCGAAGAAAGTAGTGTACGATGGTAAAGGAGGCCGACCACGTAAAAGCCCTGATCTTCATGTTCATATTGACACCATTCCATTTACCGTCGCACCACAGCGGCAGTACGTTCAACCAAAACCGTTCCCTCTCACAATATGCATTAATGAGTTCCCTCTTCTTCCACTTGAAGACACTGTAAAATCAATTTCAGGGTCAGATTCGACGCTCACACCAAACTCCTTGTGTTCTTTCCTGCTTTCTAATGCGTCTAGTCCTGGACCAACTGATGCTGTATTAACAGCCGACAATCTGAACACGTACAGCCTCAGTGAAAAAGGTGGCGAAAGCGTGCCTTTCGATCAGTTCTTAAACTGCAGCAGTTTGCCAAAGGACTGGAAAGTTTTGCGGAACTTGTTCGACGCCTACTTCCAGCGCACACAATGGTACATCTTGGTGACCGTCAAGGAGTTGTATGAAGAAGAGCTGGAATATATATTGAGAACTTGGCAGGTGCGCAGCGACAGGGAGGATTACGCAGCATGTATTGCAGTTATGCTGCTGGTAGCACAGGCTATTGATTCAAACATTTACGGGACAAGTAATGCAGAAAGTAAAGAGAAAACAATAATATCCGAACTGGCAAATTTCGCAGAGAGATACTACGAAAAGATTTTATTGCTTCCAGCAACTATTCACAGAATCGCTTTTGTTCTTCTGTATTTCACATACCAGATCAACTATAGCAGGTCTCAGAGTTGCTGGGAAACCATGCAAGTTGCAGTGGAAATGGCTACACAGATGAAGCTGAATGAAGTGATGCTTACAACAAGCTCTCCACTGGAAAAAGAGTGTTGCCGAAGACAATGGCAAACCATGTACACATACACTGAATTTTACCATGTTTCTAGGAATAGTAGCTGGAACCACGGTCTAGCAGCGCTTTTTGGAGCTTCCGCTGCAAATGATGCTGAAAGTATCAGAGCAAATAGTTCAGAGTGCATTTTTATGCAGTATCACATATACCGCAGCAAGCTGTATAAGTTTGTCGGAAAGATTAGCGAGATAAAAAAAGAGACCAACTCCTCGTTGACAAAATTGCTTTCGTTAAGAGACAAGGTAGAAGAGGTGTATTCACAGTTTGGCCGATTCCCTGAGCTCCTTCCAGAATCATTGAGATTCGATAATCTTAGAGAGATAGATGATGATGATTCTCTTGAAAGCATTTACAGGAAGCTGCAAACGGTTAATCTACGGTTCCTTTATAACTTCTTGCTGTTCAGCTTGCTTGCACCACATTTGGCTGTATCGAAAGCTGCTATCAGAGATGCGGCGGTACATAACCCTGATATCAACGAACTCGAAGCATTCAGAAAGATCAGTATTCTTCGTTGCAAAAGTACGGCAATGTTGGCTTCTGATCTAGTCGACTATCCCCGTATCTTGAAAATGATTGGCCGCAGTATATCTGCAGTATTCTTGCACTATTTCTTCTTCAGTTGTGGTGTCTTATTATGTCTCATTCTATCGCAGAACGACGAAGAAACGCGTGAAGATGAAATTGCTCATGCATTATGCCGCATTTCAGATCAATTAAGGAACTTCGCTCAGCAAGATCGCGCAGCCAAACAACTTGCCAGTTTGCTAGAACGTTTGGCGGAAAATGCTTTCTCTAAATCTGCAAATCCAGTTATCAATGGCCTAACATCTGATGAGTTTATATCTTTATACTTTACCAATCAGAACACTTTACCAGATGTTTTCTTATCGAAGAAAGGCCAGCCTCGCATCCTTTCGTCCCCTATCTCGGCGTAGTTTTAATCATCATTCTGCGCGCACACAGGTTCAGCCAGCATTTATACATAACACTACACACACATATATATATATATATATATACAGCGAGGATTTTCTTATAATAAATACAAGAAAAAAAAAAAAAAACGACTTGGGGCTTTCCCGGGTTTGATCCGGGGTCACCTGCAATTACGGTCTGCCGCAACTGAGCTTCGCTTAACCCGAAGCAGGCATACTACCACTATACTAAAAGCCCTAACCCAAATTTCTCAGTAAGACATATACTGAAAATCGTACAAGATTATGTGCTTAGAATTATGTATAGCTAAAGTATAAAAACATAGTTAATAGATTATTGTGCCTTTTAGAGGTATTTGCAAAAATATATATTTATTTAGATGATTATTCATAAAATTATTGCTATAGAGTACAATATGTGTAATAAATCTTGAGAAAAGCGTATGAAGATCATAAGAGGAAGTATTCTTCCAGCATCTTATTGCTCGAGTAGACAATCAAGAACTCTTTAGAGCCATTATAGCGATATTGTTCTGAATTTCTGGATTCATTAGAGTTTCTGTTTGGTACTGTAAACTAGCTTCGTACGCGGCGTTCACAGTTGAATCAGAGATTGGAGCTTCAAAAGCAGCCAGAGCTTTTATGCAGCAGGCATAACGGGCTATTGACGATCGCGTGATAGGAGGAATATATTCATTTTCATCGGAATATATAGACCATTGAGTTTCTTCTTCCAAACGAGTAATGGCCGGGGTATCGACTGCGGAGGGCTCTTCAGTCTGTTTCGACAGCCAGATCATACCGTTTATTCCAACAAGCATATTGACATTCGACTGTAGAATATGAGTATACGATCTGCTTCGAACTATAAGCTGTGATGGTACAACTACTAGAAACCCATTTCTAAGTTTGCCATATTTCAAAGATCGTGTGTGCAGATGGACGGTGCCATGACCAAAGACGCCTTGGACTTCTGCATTGAAAAGATCACCTTCCTTCAGTAGCTCCCTCATTTGGATTTCATCAGATTCAGATTTCCGCCGCAAAATACCGCCTGGAAGATTTATCGATCCAAGCATTAAAGTGCCTGCCTGAGCTGCGCCGATTTCGACTTTCCAACGTTTAAGACCAACTTCTATGACCCTTCCTATGACATGATCTCCGACTTCCGGCTGATACCTGCCCTTTAACGGCCGCACACTGATCAGTTTATTTACTCGGGCCACCGTACCGGCCAAAGAGGCCTTAATCCCGCGAGTATCGGTGAATGTGCCATGACCCTTCATCCAGGTGACTTCCTCGGTGACCACCTCACCGGGCGTCACTACCGCATAGTTTTTGTAGTCATCAGAGCCATCTATTTCTAGAGAGTTTAAATTATTAGATTTCTTAGTAACTAGAAGCGACATGGGCTTGATTGTGGCTGTGTTTAGCGTTTTGGCTGGCTATTTTGGTGGAGGGGAGTAAGGGTAAAAATTGGGATGGGTGAGACAAGCGAGATAACTTGCTTAGGAATAGGCTTAGCAGGTGTCGACACGACACAAACAGACTAAAGAAAACCTGATATAAGAGTTAAGATGTTTTGGCCATATATGACGCGGCTGCCAGCACGCCCGGGAGCTCTTCGGAATTCAGCGAAGTAAAGATACCGAGACCAAAGACTAGGGCGACGATGGTGATAACGCCGACGGTGACGAAGAGTGCGAATTGTGGAGCATAATCGATCTTCTGACAAGCGTTTCCTGCCCAGTAAGTTCGCTGCTTAGATGTGGCATTGTATGTAGAAGAGCAGGCACATTTCCAGCAGGTGCCAATGAAAGTGCAAGAACCATGACCGCTGCAGTTGGTGGTTCCTGCATTGCAGTCAGACTGAGTACCGAAACACCAGCTAGACACTAGTTGCAGAGGGGTTATAGGCTGCTCTGTACTAGTATTCGCTAACCAGTTATATTGTTCTGTCTCAATTTCCTGGGATTCTTCTTCGAACTCAGTGTACTCGGAAGTGTCGGCGACATTAGCGTCTTCGACCTCTATGGCGTACTCGTTAGAGCGTTTTGTCGGCTGCGACCATGTTTGGCCAAGGCCGATGAACGCCAAGGCGACGTTTTCGTATTGGGTAACCACCTGACGAATCCATTCTGAAGGTTTCTGCATAACTTTTGGCGAGTTTGCACGCACAACGAGTAAAGAGCTTTCACGGGTATAAAGGTTTGATAAAGCTGACTCAAGGACGGATTCAAAGGAGTCTTTTTCGTAGTCTAATGGAAAAGAGGCAAGAATCTGTCCATTGGAATCACTATATTCATAGTATAGACCCATATTCTCTAATGATTTCAACACTGATTTATCAAAATCGGCGCCCTGTTCGATGGCTAAACTGTAAGATCCAGTCCATGCAAACTCTTCGGCTCTAGGACAATCATCAACGGTAACAATTAGTTTCGATTTCTTCCCTGAAAACGGCATCCCTACAAATTCTGCGTTCAAAACGTCTTGAAGTTCGTCCGTGTATAGGCTTTGGCTTTGGCCTAAGAACTCGCCCAATGCGCTGGCGCCGCTCTTGCTCGAAACAATCTTTGAATCCCTGAGTCCAGGATAAAATCCAATGAAAGACGATTCAACAGCACCGCTTAATGCTAAAATTCCACCAATTAGCAACCGCATCGTCCTTGTTAGTAAGTAAACAAAAGAGAAAATTCCGCTGGTGGTGGTAGATGTGTGTGGTTAAAGCAGAGATTAAGCGTTGGTGGTTGGTGATTGGGTGGGACAGCTGACTTGCGCCTAAGACCGTCGCGGGTGCTCCATCTATATTGCCCTTAATCGCGCAGTTTCCTGTCTTTTTTATATTGTTCTATTATCATTTCAGGTTATTAAATGCGCTGGATAATGGGGACTGTCCTTGCACGGGTTTGTTGTTGTATGCGTTAGTGGCCAGCAGCAGGGCATCGTCTATAGATCCAGCCAACTGTACCTGTGCCTGGACATGACTCGCTAATTTGTCCGCAATATCTGCTAAATCTGCATCTCTATGCTTATGTGTGACTTTGATCTGATCATAAAGTCGATCCTTCAGTAGATCAGCTTCTCTTTCTGGCTTTGCCGCATTGTCTGTAGAAAGCATTTCAACTATTTTGGCCAATGTATCCTTCTTCTTATCCTTCTGCGGCAAAAGCATAATATTCCGGGTTAAAGTGAGCTTTTTAGGCGTAGGATAATGTCGTAAAATTACGGGTACAATGTCTTTCCAGTCTTCTAAACTTTCGATCCTCAAGTAAACGCATAGTCTCGATACTCGTTCAAATGCAAATAGCACCAAACAGCTTATATCTTTCGTGAAAATCCGCCGCATATCGACATCCCACGTATGGAATAGCTCGCATGTTGGTTTGATAGTAGCAGTATCGTTCGGCCGTTCCAGCATCCCGGACCCAACAAGCCGCGAAAGAAAGTCGGCTACTTCGTTTTTCTGCCCTGATTGAAACTGAATTGTTATATCAAACTCATTCAAAATAGCTAACTGACCTAGAATATTAGGATGAACACTTTTCAGATTATTGAACCACATAGGGACGCTAATGTAATCGGTTCTAAGTATAATGCGAGAGCCTTGAATGATCTCGCGCCACTCAGACAACGCTAGCCGGATAGCTTCCTGTTCCCAATACTCATTAGTCGAGCGCTTCCAGGAAGCCGTTTGCATAGGTTTTGAAATAAATGCAATAGCAAAGAGACTACTCTCTTTGGGATGCAATGAGTCTTTACGTGCTTTGGACTGAAAAAGAGCAGCACCATATCCAAATTGTGAAGCATCTGTGCTTATATAAAACATGCGGTTTGGATTAGGCGAACAAATGTATGGTAGATTTTGAATAGATTGGCTAAATCGTGCAGCAGACTTGCGGGCAGAGTTGTAAAGCTCATCGATCTTGACTTTTTGCTGTGAGGTTGGTTTCTTTGGCAGTGTCGGCTGTTTTTGGATCAGTTCCAAAATTGGAGCGGTCATACTCTGGTATTCAGGGTACCCAGATACGACAAATTGCACAATGTTCCAGTACTTGCACCATTGAGGCATGTTGTGTTTCGCAGGAATAGGAAGTTGAGCAATAACGTCGAGTTTCTCAGGGTTAGCTCTATACCCTTGCTCAGAAAGCGTGAATCCTTCCAAAGTAATAGATGGAGCTGCCCAGCAGGTACCGTTTTGTTTCAAAGCGATGCCGTGTAGTTTGAGGCTCTCGGCAAGAGATTGAATGTTCGTAATGTGCTCTTCGGCTTTCTTTGAGAAGACCACGAAGTAGAGATACCTGGATCTGGCAAAAGATTTATGATTCGATACAATTAGTTTCGACAGCTTTTCCACGGTAGTCTGCGTTTTAGGAAACCCGACTGGGAGCACGTTATGGACGAAAGAACGACCGCCCACGGAAAAGGCTGTAAGTTCTCTCGAAGACTGTAATATCGGGAAGGCTGACTTTTCCATGTCAATGACGAGTTTAGCAAATATTCGAGAAGACGGAATTGTTCGAAGGACATTTTGGATAGGTGGATACGAACTAGTTGGCTGATCGATTAGCAGATCGAGATTTCTATAGTCAAACAGAGGTGACGTTCTTCCAGGTGGTAGGTTTATGCCGGAGTCCCATTCGCTGCTGTATTCGCTTATACGGCCTAGTTTAAGTTCATTATCAATCCATTTGGCGATCGTCGGGACGGAGTCTACCTTGCTAGAATCACGCGAAATGTATGATTTCTGCAGTGGGTCTTTCAAGTGGATAGCGTGCTGGACGGGTGAATGTGACGGGTAAGGCTGAACATCAAATATCGAAGGATGAACAAAGGTGGCAGATTTAATACATTGCTTTGATATCCGATCAAAATTATAGCTTGAATACCAGCGCACATTTTTACAGAGAAACATCTAAATGGCAGTCACCATCTCTTGAATCACAAAAGTGACGAGGTTCGCAGGGTAAGTTCCTGGGAGTAAATAAGGGACTGCGGGTAATCACCACAGGTATCAGAGGACCAGAATGTTACATGTAGAACTCACTGTACTTGCGTGTATAGTACACAGTGGACACAATCGACAATACAGACAAACTAACCGGGAGCGGTTTACGGGTTTTAATGGCTCGCGGAATCGAAGAGCCTCCTAGAAGCACGGAGGCAAGTAGAGCAGTGTGTATACCGTACTCCTTGCCATTGTGCATCAGGTATCCTGCAATACCGTAAATAACGCCGACACCAAGTCCGCCGATAAGAGACGGAACAGATCGTCGTCGTCTATAGTTAGTGCCTGAAACTGGCTGCCTAGTTGATGAACTTACATGTATCCAGCGGTGCCACCTATGGCACAGAGTGCTGCTAATGTGTATGCTGGGTGTTCCTGGTATTAGTATGAATACAATATGTTATTTCGCCTAGACTACAAGTACTTACCATTGCTACAGTTATAGTGTTATTCAAGTAGAAATTGGCCAAAAAGTGAACGGAATCTGAGTTTATAAGTGTTGACAGCAGCGGCACTAGTGTATTGTAGTTAGCCGGGTAACCGTCACAAACTATACAACGTGGTGGAAGCCACCGCAACGCATCGAGCGATTGCCCAAGCAAAAGCGAAGAAAGCGAACAAAATGAGCAAAAGAATTACGAAAAAGACTTCGAAGGAGCCAATCAGCATCAGTAATAGTAGTAGCGCTAATGCGCCCAAGTCCACAAAAACGTCCAATGCTAGCTTGTGGGAACAGTTTACAGAAGCGTATTCGAAGACAGACCGCCGATTGATGCAGATTGATATGTTCATGGGATTTACTGTGATAGTCGGGGTAATTCAGTTTTTATTTGTCGTTGTCGCTGGAAGCTATCCGTTTAATGCATTTTTAGCTGGATTTGCTGCTGCAGTAGGTCAGTTTGTGTTGTTGGCTGCTTTACGGATACAAACCGACCCTGCGAACCAAGGTGAGTTCTCTAGCGGTCCAGGTCGTGCCTTTGGCGACTTCGTTCTCGCGTCGCTCGTTCTTCATGGGTTTGCGTATTCTTTTATTAATTAACGACTTTACGTGCACATTTTTGATGCCCACGAGATGTAGAAATGTAGAATGGACAACTGAATACATAAACCTACTAAACCTATATGAAATCAGGGGGGTTTGCCCGTTCTTATAACTTTATTTGCCGCGCAAAAGTTGTTGTTTTGGCTTGACAACACACTCACCCCGCTGCTAACCACACTCCTCCTAGGAAACCGATCAAAACAAAAGCATCGAGAATATGAGTGACGAAGAGCAATCAACCACGGTGCAAGCCGAGAATACAGAGATTCCCGGTGATGATTCTGTCAATGCAAGCATGGGCGGTAATACCAGCGGAAATACGGGTGTGTTTTATGAAATCAAAGACCAAGATAGATGGCTTCCCATTGCTAACGTTGCGCGTATAATGAAGCAAGCACTTCCCGATACTGCAAAAATATCGAAAGAGGCTAAAGAGTGCATGCAAGATTGTGTATCAGAATTTATCTCTTTTATAACCTCTGAGGCCTCTGATAAATGCTTGGCCGAGAAACGGAAAACTGTCAATGGAGAGGATATCTTGTTTGCAATGACTTCGCTTGGGTTTGAAAACTATGCTGAAGCACTAAAGATTTATCTTGCGAAGTATCGCGAATCGCAAACTCAAAAAACTGAAAGGAGCGATTACCAGCGCCGCCAGACTGAAGCTGACGACATTAATGCTGCAAGTTCCACTCATGACCCTTCTGTCGTGAACGCGGAACAGCCCACGTCTTCTTCGGCGGTGGCGGTCACTGTGCCTGAACAGACAGCACTGGACGCAACTGCAGAAATTTATGACTACCCACAGTCTTACCAATACTAAATGGAAAGAATTATAATGGGTATGATGAGCTGGCAGCGCGCAAAATTAAGACCGCTGCTAGTTTGTTTATATTTGGGAAGTAACGATGGGTTTTCGGCCAGTACTAAACGCTCAACTGCGGCCCTTGCTTTCCTCGTATAATGTCTTTGGTTGATTTATGAAACTGGATAGTTTCATTGTACATTACACAATTTTTTGTTAACATGCTTTCTAGAATTGTTTATAGAGAGCTTTCTTTGAAGAAAGCAATATACGCGCTGCTAGCAATTGACTCTTACGGCTGAAAGTGGTAGAGAATCTCGTGGGTGGGGAGGGAGGCAAGAAGGCAGATGAATCTGTACACTTTATCAGCTAGGCTTAGCATTAGACAACGTTATTACATTTTGGCGTAACCTAACTTGATCGCAGCTTTTTCTGAACAAAGCAGCCAATATATATTGGAATATTCATATCGAGTGTAAACATAATTCATTTATTCTCTATCTTCCTTCTGACCAATGAAGCGTGTAGTTAACAAACTGTCCTGCCAGCCCGAATCGTATCAGCGGCGGCACAAATACGTATTTGGCAAAACGTTGGGCGCGGGAACGTTTGGTGTAGTTAAGGAATGCATGACTTCTGATAAGAAGAAGTACGCGGTGAAGGTTGTCTTGAAGAAAACGGTGCGCGGAAGAGAGAAAATGGTTATAGACGAGCTCTCTATGTTGCAAGCGGTGGACCACCCGAACATTATCTCGTTGATCGATTGGTTCGAAAGCAAGGACAAGTACTATATTGTGACGCAGCTAGCTACGGGTGGCGAGTTGTTTGATAGAATCTGCAAAAAGGGCAAATTCACTGAGGTCGACGCCGCTGATACTATGCGTGAAGTCATACAGGCCGTTGCTTATCTGCACAACGAGAAGAACATTGTTCATCGTGACCTGAAGCCGGAAAATCTGCTTTACCTTACGCCCGACGAAAAGTCTCCGATTATGATTGCGGATTTTGGAATTGCAGCTGTGCTGGCACCCGGCGACGACGATTCGCTGACAACTATGGCAGGCTCCTTTGGCTATGCAGCACCGGAGATAATACGCCGCCAGGGTCATGGCAAACCCTGTGATATATGGTCCCTCGGCGTTATAACATACACACTTTTGTCTGGATACTTGCCGTATAATTCAGAATCGGAATCCGAGTTTTTATTTGAGGTGGAAGCGGGCCCAGTGACGTTTCACACGAAATACTGGACTGCTATTTCGCCTGTCGCCAAAGATTTTGTCTCTTTGGCGCTGCAAGACGATCCCAAGAAGCGAATAACGAGTACGGAGATGTTGGCGCATCCGTGGCTGAACCAGAGCGCTCGTACGAAGGCGCTGCCACAAGAAGATCTTCTGCCTAATATCCGCGAAGGGTTCAATGCGCGCAAGAAACTGCAGAAGGCATTTGAAGCAGTGAGACTGGCGAACAAGATGAAGATGCTAATGCTTGCCGACGAAGACAACGACAGCGAGTTCTCTGAATCTAGCACTGCAGAGACAGACAAGAGTTCAGCCTCTACACTGGCAGTTGATGGGTTTCTGGAGATTCCTACGGGATCTGAACGATCGCGGTCGCGGTCGCCCAGCCGCGGCAGCGGGATGAACATGTTCAGGGAAGTTGTTGTTTCTGCTACCAGACTGGCGGCGATGGAGGCCGAAAACAGCACTAAAGCTACGGATACGTCGAGCGATCAGTAAGACATTAAAAAAGGCGGAATCAGTTATAGTGGTTGTTGCAACGAGGCAGCGTAGCACGCCCAGTAAATTGTAGGAGTGAGGTATTATATTCCTCTGCGCTTAGCGAAAGTGTCTAAATCCTCCTTGACGGCGACGCCGAGGACGAATTTGCGGTCGGCGTCGGTGACGATAGCCAGTTCGTTTGATTCGAAGAATTTATCGAGATCCTCGAGCGGGGAGTCGGGCGTGATGGTCCGGAAGGGCCTGGACCGGCTAAATTTTGTCATAACGTCTTTAGCTGGGGTGGAGGGGTCGCTGTTCTCGCGCAAATAATCTGCGGTAAGAAACCCCAGGAGTTTGCGGCCATCTACTACGGGCACGTAGGAGAACTGGCGCTCATAGCTGAGTTCGAGCGCTACGCCCAGGGGGGTGTCTTTTTGCACGGTGAACGCAGGACCCAGCTGTAGGTCTTCTACGGTTGCCTGTAATGTTAGTTTATATGTACCAATAGCCAATCGCGGTGCGTACTTACCCCGCGGTAGTCTACCATTAGGATGTGCGTGGCGGCGGGGGGTGTCTGTGTGGTAGAGTGTAAGTTTTTCGCCCGACGACCCACGCAAACTTCGACATCCACTTAGCGCCATGGTTAGGCAAATAGCGGTGTTAGATAACCATACCGACAGAGTGTGGGATATAGAGCAGCACGACAGTCTGCCACTATTGGCGTGCGCGTCTGCAGATAAGTCGGCGAGCGTGTTACGGGTACCCAGATCGCTCACTTTGCCCTGGACGCTCGTAGAGACGCTCACGGACACACATAAGCGCAGCGTGCGTGCGGTTGCCTGGAAGAGGAAAGACGCCGTGCTGGCCACGGCGTCGTTTGATGCATCTGTTGGGATTTGGCAGCCGGAGGGCGGTGAGGACAGCCATACATGGGAGTGTCTTGCAACATTAGAGGGCCATGAGAATGAGGTGAAAGACGTTGTTTGGTCGTGCTCTGGTCGGTACATCGCCACTTGTTCTCGCGACCGTTCTGTATGGGTATGGGAAGTCTTTGCCGAAGAGGAGTCCGACCTGGAGTTTGACTGCGTGGCTGTTCTACAGGAACACACGCAGGACGTCAAACGGTTGGCCTTCAGTCCAATAGAGGAAGACTTGCTCATCTCGGCCAGCTACGATGACACTATTAGGGTATGGCGCGAAGACACAGACGGCGAGTGGTCCTGTGCGGCCACTCTGACTTCGCACAAATCAACTGTCTGGGGAATTGACTTCGAGCCACCCACTGAGTCGGCCACTGTTCCGCGATTTGCATCTTGTTCCGACGACCGTACCGTGCGAGTGTGGATTCGCGAGACGACCAATGCACCTGGCGCTTTAAGTACCGGCGAGGAACTCAACAATAATACACTAGGGGCTATGCCGTCTTCGTTCCGCACAGATCCCTGCCATGAAACGTGGTCCGTGCAGTGCGTGCTCCCCGAGGTGCACACCCGTCCAGTATACTCCGTAGCTTGGGGGCCTAAAGGAATTGCTTCTGCTGGCGGCGACGGCCTGATATGTATATACAAAGAAGACACCCCTGGCGTGTGGTCGATAGCCCAACGCATACCGCAGGCACACGAAGAGTACGAGGTTAATGTCGTCGCATGGGGCCAAGTGAATGGCCAGACCGTGTTGTATTCTGGCGGAGATGATGCTAAAGTCCGTGTGTGGCTTTTTGAATGACAGTAAGAGCTCACTTCCTGTGCAATAAACTCTTGAAAGTGTAATTTTTTTACGACTTATCGCATGACATGTGCAACACGATACAGATTTTATCGCTCTATACAGAGTTCACCGAACTCTATTGACAGAACAATAGTAGATCAGATCGCCATTTGATCCATACATTACAATGAGCAAATGGCTTACAGTACACGAATTCATGGTGTGGAAACTGTGAAAACGCATGATCTGCTGCAGCGTAAATTCATGACGTATAGAATGCGTCAGCGTTGCTAATTAATATACAAATAGCAAAAGTTACTGTCATTGAAAATGATCTATACGAATCGTCCTTGACAACTTCTACCGTGTACACCGAGCACCATTCAAGAAGAGTACGGAAAGTTTACGGTTTATGATGAGTTTTGTAGCTCACGCTATGAAACCGGTTATTGGATGGTACTGCGATGCGTGCTTTTCTACCATGGTGACATATGTACTTGAACCACCTATAATCACCGATGGACACATATATATCTGGAGATATTTTAAAGAGGTATCTGTGTCTGTTAACGGCGAAATCGCTATTTAGGTACCCGTCACAATCACCATTCTTGTTGGCGCCGATCGATCAGTCAAGCAATATAACCATACCACTGGCCAAACTTAATCTTGAAGAGATCATGTCTATGGTGAACGTATCCGTTCCTGAGACTGTGGCTTGGAAGACCCAGCACTTTATGCTATGGCCAGACAACTCATAGCGTATAAAGATCATCGTTTAGATTCATTCGCGCTATAGCTCATTATTTTAGATCATTATACAGGGTAGTACCACGTTCTATTTGTAAACCTTAATAGTTAAACTTTCTGAGCCCCAAATGGGTCCTTGTATGTCCAAGCACATACAGAGTCTTATGACAACATCACATTACAGACGCAATTGTCGCGTTAATCAGGTAATTTCGATGAATTCTGAGCAAGTCATACTTAGATGTGGTTTGTTTGTAATCCACCATAGAGTTTAGAAATTGCCGCAAAGGTGCTGACGCCGAGCCAAAGCCCCAAATACTTAGATTGTCGGATAATTACGGCCGTTGTAACATATAAACTATATTGATTTTTTTCTCATCCCCTTTCTCCTCCCCGTTCTCTCTCCCTTTCTCTTCTACCGCCAAGGCTCAACTCTTGATCTGCATAAGATCAAGACAATTTTACTTATTTTTGCTATTTAAAAATGCAGAAAGAGACGAAAATTAAACTACTACTAACACTGGACTTTGTTTTCTTCCTAGTGGAGTTGATATCAGGTTATACTGTCCATTCGCTCGCCCTCGTCGCCGATGCATTCCATATGCTGAATGACATTATATCTCTATTGGTTGCGCTATGGGCTGTACGACTTGCTAAGAGTTCGAAGGCACCTGCAGAGTACACGTACGGCTGGCAACGAGCTGAGATATTGGGTGCGCTGCTCAACGGCGTTTTCTTGGTTGCCCTCTGTCTTTCGATCTTTTTGGATGCCGTGGAACGACTTATCAATCCGCCCATTGTAACTAATCCTTTGCTTATTTTGTGCGTAGGTACTGCCGGCTTAGTGTCGAACTTGCTAGGACTTGTTCTATTTCACGATCACGATCACGGACACGGTAACCACGAGGCACACGGTGAAGAGGGAGACGCCGTTGACACTGCTGTGTGGCCTGAAGATGTAGTCCAACAGGTCAGTGAGTCTTTGGAAGATGGATTGGATGATGAAACATCTGGACTTGTCAATGATACATCTAATGGCCAGACATACGGAACCGTCGCTTCTACCGACTATGACCTCGAACAAGCTACACACAAGTACCATTTCCACACAATCAGTGACCGTGTGTCCAGGAAGAAGAAAGGTCACTCAAAATCGCTAAATATGCAAGGAGTATTTCTGCATGTCATGGGCGATGCACTGGGAAATGTGGGCGTGATCACAGCCGCTCTGGTCATTTGGTACTATAAAGGCCACTGGAGGTATTACATGGATCCCCTTATCAGTTTGTTCATTACGGTTATTATTTTGTCTTCTGCAATTCCTTTGTGCAAGACAACTTCTAAAATCTTGCTGCAAGCTACACCAAAGGGATTTAAGATCCAGGAAGTCGAGAAAGATATCTTATCATTGAACGGTGTAGAAAACCTGCATGACTTGCATGTCTGGATTCTCCGCGAGAACTACTACATCTGCAGTTTGCACGCTACTGTATCGATCCCTCCTAAGGATTTTATGAAACTTGCACAAGATATAAGAAGCTGCTTACATGCCTATGGCGTGCATTCGGCTACTATTCAGCCTGAGTTTGTCTGCTCTGCTCTGCAGTCTGAGCCGTCAAACTGTGCCTTTTCGTGTTGTCAGAACCCAGTTCCACCTATCGAGGTCTCTGGTCACCACCACTAAACAAAAACCAAAAAAGGAAGAGTAAATTATTCCCATCTTATCGACATATGATCCTGTTTATTAATGCTTTATCTACACATTAAAGATCAATTAAAGTTTCTGCCCAGTCGATATACAGCCAAACAGAAAGAAAAAAACTTTACTATATTTAACACCCGCTAATCTTAATCCCGAATTTCTCCCCTTCGACTATCCTTGCCCTCCAACAGTAGCCAGACAATCGTCCGCCTATATTCTGCTGTTTTATACTTACACACACACACAAAAATGAGCAATTTTATCGGAACAAGTCGTTACTTCGCGTATTCTTCTCTCGAAGACAAGGCCAAAGCTGTTGCTACTGAAGCTAAGGCTGAAGCCGCTAAACTCGCTGCTGAAGTAAAACCTGCTTCTATCGAGTTGTATTCCAAGGACTATTTTATCGCCTGTACCATTGGTGGTATTTTAGGTAAGTAACCCATTGAAATTGCGCCGCCTTGTTTCTTTTTCTCTTTTCGCACTTATTTATGTCCACCTTTTCGCTCTTCCTAGTTTCCCGTCGGATTCCAGCGGCTTTTGTGCTCAACCCAAAAGCTCTGATTGGCCGCGCTTGACATCCGCTGTCATATGCACATAATTCATAACGCCACTTAATTCATTGCAAGACTCTTGCCTTGTTTTTGTAGCCGCCTGCCATAACGGTTTTCACGCTCTAGTGCTGCAATATTAACTGCCTTGCGTTGTCTCCTAGCCAGGTACAGCACTCTAGCGCTTCCGACCAATCCCGACACGGACACTCCCTGCTATCCCTTAGCAACACCGCCCCGATTGAAGAACAAACGATACCAGATAGATAACCTTGGCGTGTCGTCACTTAAAAGAAAATTAGTACTAACAATTAATTAGCTTGCGGACCTACCCACGCTGCTGTGACCCCGCTTGACCTTGTCAAGTGCCGTCGTCAGGTCAATCCTGCCGCCTATGTCTCTAACGGTGCTGCTTTCAAGTCTATCATTCAGACTGAAGGTTTCGGAGGTATCTTCACTGGTTTCGGTGCTACCTTAATTGGTTACTCTTTCCAGGGTGCCGGAAAGTACGGTCTGTACGAGTTCTTCAAGTACTATTACAGCGGTCTCATTGGTGATGAAACTGCCGAAAAGTACAAGACCTCCATGTACCTTGCTGCCTCTGCCTCTGCTGAGGTTTTCGCTGATGTCCTTTTGTGCCCTTGGGAAGCTGTCAAAGTCAGAACCCAGACTACTCTACCTCCCTTTGCCAAGGGACCTTTCGACGGATTGAAGAAGGTTATTGCTGCTGATGGAATTGGTGGTTTGTACCGTGGATTGACTCCTTTGTGGTTCCGTCAGGTGCCTTACACCATGGTTAAGTTCGCTACCTTTGAGAACACTGTTCAAGCGATCTATAGACAATTACCTAAGAGCAAAGATGAGTATTCTAAGTTGACCCAGACTGGTATCTCTTTCCTCGGTGGTTACATTGCCGGTGTTTTCTGTGCTGTTGTTTCCCACCCTGCTGATGTCATGGTCTCCAAGATCAACTCCGAGAAGGAGCCTGGTGAGTCTACTGGACAAGCCGTTTCCCGTATCTACAAGCGCATTGGATTCGGCGGTCTCTGGAATGGACTTGGTATGCGTATCATTATGGTCGGTACCTTGACCGGTATGCAATGGCTCCTCTATGACTCTTTCAAGGCGTACGTTGGTCTTCCCACCAGTGGAGCCCAGAAGAAGTAATTTCTGATGCGATTTTAACCGCCCCTATTTTTTTGTTCTATATATGTTCTATCATATACAAACTAGACCAGCCACCTGTAGAGCTAGCTGGATGACTCACTGAAGTACACACTGTCATCCCTCCCCACAAGCGTTACTGAAACAAATACTGCCGCATGCGCCAAGAAAACGGCTCGATGACTTTATCGAGAATGATATTGTTCGCAGTATATTCACGAACTTTAACCCACACGGCTCTATGTGTGCACTTGTTTCTGACCAATCACGGAGCTTAAAACATATACGCTCCGATGGCATAACCCAAAACATAGTGCCGGTTTTCCAGCTGACTCTGACACTTCACCTTATTACCGTACACCGGCTCAAATGGCGCCGCACTGGCCGCGCAAACCTTTAGGAGTCCAGAATTGCCGTATTTATTGGCTTCAATACTTTTCTTTTCTAATGGAAATCCTATTAGCTAATTGTCCCTATTTTAAGTGTGTAGTTCGCCGGATACTCACACCCAAAATTGCTTGAAAACTTAGTTTTAGGGCCGTAAAAGGTAATCTCGCGGCTCCAATGTTAATGCATTGAGTGAAAATAGCTTTATTCCGTTTACCAGATCGTAATACTCACTTCATATAACCTACAACTCTCGTTCCTTTGATTGTCTTTCATTCATTCCTCGCCATCCACAACACCTTTGGTGCTGATGCTAGAACCGATCCCAGACTTGGGCCCCAATTTAGGATCCAAACGATCCCGATCCGATTCTCTTAATTCTTTAGATTCTCTAGATTCTCTGGACCTTGACCATGTCCTGGCTTCAGAACTCTCCACATCTTTAGGAACTTCGGCTTGCCGCGATTTCGCCACATCCTCGCTACCTCCTCCGAGACTTCGTGCTGATGCGCCTAGTCCAACGGTCGACAGTTTCGATCATGTCGCCAACTCAAGCTCTACAGCACTGCCTGCTGATCTTCTACGGCCACCTCAACCCGCTATTAACAGACCGGGTTCTATCCTTTCCATAAACAGTCACCAATGGACACCTGATTTAGCTGCCAAGCGTACAAATGCTATTAAAAACTATTTTATCAAAAAGTTCCACATTACCGAGACGGAGGCTAGCGAACTGTTTGATACAGACCCCTCGCTACCGGAAGATTTCGAACATGGTACCGATTTCTCCTGGATAGTTACTGACTTACTTATCGATAGATCCATTACTCCATCTAAGTTCCTTGAACTTCGCCGGATGCTGCGCAACCAACGACGAAATTCCCTTGTAACAAAGCATGCGAAACCAGTCAGTGATCCGCATCTATTCAACTGGCCTGAACATCTCACTACTACTGCAAGAATTCGACGCCTACGTACATACACTTCCTACGCTAGCATTCAAGGTTCAAATGCCGCCCGAGTTGAATCCGTCACTGCCAGGCTTGACGGTCATACTCTTTTTACTCACATGGCTTCCTACAACTTGCCCAGACCTACCATTATGCATTTTCAACTCAGGCATACGCTTGCCGCTGTTGATACTTCTCACGTCTACTACAACGAGAAGGATTCCATATCTTGTCTGGACCTTCATACTGGTGAATTGACGCCGTTTATGTCAACCAACCTAATCAAGCCGACCTGTGTGGCCGCGAATTTTGACTACCTCATTACCGGTGGGTTTTTTGGACACTATTCAATCAAACCTATGCCGATGCGCTGCAGCTACTCCGCCACTCCTGTTCACCAGGGAGTTATAACATACGACCGGGAGAATATCACGAATTATGTGGAGGCACTCAAAGATTTTGCAGTGTTCTCTTCCAACGACCATCATGTGCGCACGATTGATGTCATCACGAATTCGTTTGTTTCTGATTACGAATATGAATGGGCTATGAACTGTGTCGCCACTCATGGTAAGTCTCAGTTACTGGTAGGCGATTCACGGGAAACTTTATGGACTGATGCTTCTTCTGGAAAGATAATATCTCGCATCCATGGTCATCGAGATTACTCATTTGCAGCAGCCTGGTCGCCCGATGGGCGCTACTGCGCTACTGGAAACCAAGATATGACTTGTCGGATATACGACAGCAGACGGATCTCGGAGCCCCTTGCGGTTATCCCTACTCAAATCGGTGCTTGCAGGTCGCTGAAATTCGACCCTACTGGAAGGTTCTTGGCTGTAGCTGAACCTGTTGACCGCGTACACATAGTCGATGTCAGAACACTTCCAGGAACGGTTACATCTGGCCGACAACCACGAACTCTTATCGGCGGCCACACTCTCGATTTCTGGGGCGAAGTGACAGGAATAGACTGGCTTGAGAGTCACAATGGGACGTCACTGGTCATTGGTAATTCAGACCGACTCACTGGTGGCATATTGCGATACAAGCAAAGTTTCAATTCGTTAGAGGCACTTGATCAACTTTTGGACTGAAACTAAGAACAGCATGGAAAAAGCCAACATGGCTAACATTACAACTACATTCCCTACGACAACAAAATGTGCAACAAATTGTATAGAGTTGACTGGATCAACTATTTCACACACGTACACAAGCGCTGCATAATTATATAAAGATTTTGAAACTCAAGGAAATAAGGTCGTAGAAGAATAATAACCTTATATGATAATGCAATCTTTATCTTTGTTTTTTCGGGATTGAGATTTATCGTCTGCAATACGGGCCTTGGCTCGCTGATCGCCATTATTAGCAGCTTTCACATACCATTCCATTGCACCAACGGGATCGGGATCTGTTCCAATTCCTTCTTCTAAGAAGTATCCAACAGCAAACTGTCCTTTGGCATCACCAGCAAAGGCAGCACGACGTGCCCATTGGTATGCCTGTTCTTCGTTTCTGTCTAGCACACCTTCTGCTCCTGACACATACCACGACAGCAAACCCATCATGGCCATAGGCTCTCCAGCCATAGCACCGATCGTATAGTAATGAATACTCAAACTTGCATCAGGGGGGCAGTTCAGATCATCATCGCCGCGTTCATAAGCTGAACCAAGTCGAACAGCGGCTGGGCCATAGTTTAATTCTGCAGAACGGGTAAGAAGCTGCAATGCATAGTTTTTATCTGGAATAATGAGATCTTCAAAACCATTCAAGAATATAAACGCTAGTTCATATGGTGCAGCAGGGAAAATTTCATTAGCAACCTCGCTTGCACGCATGAGCCACTTTATGCCGTCGTATTTCATTTTCTTTCCTTGACTTAAGCCAAGTCTCCCATGGTAAGCAGCTACACCATAACGAAACATCGCTCCGGGATGATTTTTGCTGCATGCCTGACGAAGGTATTGAACACATTTACGATAATCTTTGGTAGTGCCCCAGCCTTTCTCATAACATAGGGCTACACGGTAAGTAGATTCAACGTGCCCATGTTTACTTGCCGCGAGGAATAAGTTGAATGATTCTACTAGATCAGGCTTGCCAATTGTGCCAACAGAAAGAATATCTGCAATCAAGTACTGAGAATCTGTATGACCGCGCTCTGCCAATTTCTTGAGGATTCCTATAGCCTCCTTGAGAATGGCTTTGTCAGGGTCGCGCCGACTTTGCTCTTGGTGAGAAGAAGATTCTGAGCTCAGGGCAACAGAACTAGAGGAAGTCGTCCGATCAGGAGACGAGGTAACACTAGGTATTTTACCCGAAGAAGGAAACAACATATTTAAACGGGATTTGCCGTTGAGTGTAGCAGATTCGCTAGTAGAGTCGTCAGCAGGAGCTTTTTCAGCGAATGCTGCTTTTATCATAATCAAAGCTAGCTCATACTGAACACTCGGGTCGTTAGTGCGTTTAGCATTAGCTTTGTATAGTTCAAAAGTCTTTGAATGAGGCATTAGAACGTTTGAATTATCTCCGAGATGCTGCAGGAGGTTGGACTGGTCGAGGGATAACGAGTCGGACAGGGATGCGACAGAGAAGCGACTGTTTTGAAACTCATAGGTAGACATGCGAGAGGACGAGACTGATGCGGGTCTGTTATAGATGCTATTGCGGACGGGAGTGGAAGAGCGATTCACAGGAAGAGGAAGGGCCTGATTCTGATAATCCACGGAGTTGGTAGATGAGTGACCTGGAGAGAGGCGTGGACCAGCAGAAGCCGGGGCATAGTCAAAAGAAGGAAGTGAAGAAGAACTGTGATCGTTGTTGTTCGAATTACACGGTATATCTGCGGGATCAATATCGGAGAGCCGAGGAGGGACAGGCAGCTTCGGCCTGACTTGAGAAAGAGGCCTGGAAGGCGGGTCTTGGCTGCTGGCATAGCCGATGAACTCTGGAGTTGGGGAGCGGTCTAAATCAGAAGAAGAGCCTTGAAAATGAATAGAGACGTGATCGGGGTATCTGTATGCTGCAGGGCTGGACGGAGAAGCGGAGTTTCTCCTCCAGTTGCTCATGATTGTAGTGTCTTCGGGTATAGGAAAGATAGGAGAAGAGGAGCTTCGCTTGGAGCTGAGAGAAGACAAGCTAGAGGAAACGTAATGGCGAGAGCGTAGCTTTGCAGAAGAATGATAAGGGGCAGCGACCGTTGAAGGAAAGGACGGGCTAGTAGGCGAGACAGATGCAGATCTTCCGGGAAGGCGGAAGGACCTTGAGAGCGTTTCCGATACGGCCTGCGGCGCGGGAGATGAAGAGACCGACGGGTATGCAGATTGATCGTCTAACGGAGAAACAATGCTTTCCGTAGAGGAAGAGAGTGATTTTGAAACGGAGGTTGAGTCAGCGAGGGAGGGAGGGATGCCGGCGTCGGGAGAGGCTGAGTCGAAAGAATGCAAAGAAAGCGAGGCGGATGGTGGCGAGGAAACTATGTCAGCAGGAAGATCAGCAAGGAGATTATCCTTCTGCGGAACAAGTGGAATGGCAATAGAAGGTTCAAGGCCGCAAACGGAAAGAGGAAGAGACTGTGCTTGAAAAGAAGTGACGCGTGAAGGGTCGTGTTGAGGTGGAGAGGGTAAGTTCATTTGGAGGGTGTATAAGGTTAACGCTTCGGGAGGCAGAGTTAGGCAGATGCTCTTTTTACCTAAGTGCAGAAAAAGAGCGGTTAAGTGCAAATAATGAGTACAAGTAGACAGATGTACTTGTAATAAAATAATAAACAGAGCAGAGACCCCTGTTAGTGCGCTTTTGAGTGTGCAGAGTAGGAAAGCGAGCGAATAGTTTTAAGCAGTAATAGGACCAAATGTCAAACTTTAATTCAACACAATTTTCTCGTTATACCCCTGTTGAGAGTGCAGGAGAGCTACGGCAGGCTGTGTAGTATTTAGTGCTTGGAGGAGGGATAAAGGATACGCGTAATTTTGGCGGGAAGGTATGAAAAATAGGAGGTCTGCGTAACAAAGAGATGAACAGACAATAAATAAGAACAGAAAAAGTTTAGAGGTCGGTACAAAATATGCAGCTTCGAAGGTGTACGCAAGAGTCTCTGAAAACCAGTCCAGTCGTTAGCGCACTAAACAATCCAACTTCTAACAAAAAAACTAGTCCAATTCAACCCGCTGTGGCAAGTAATGCGGCCGACCAAAGTCCTGGACTAGGAAAAATGAAGCGTTGAGGCTGGTTAAGAAAATACAAGACCTTTATATCGCACTGCACGTCGGATGGTGCTATTTTGATTCTGTGAGTTTATTCGGAACCTTAATTTAAAGAACTGAACTTTATTATAAACGAGGGCTTGCTACAGTAGTTCCTTTTATCCAATAGCACTGTCTTAGAACTCATTCGTAAAACCACCTTATATACTAAAATTGCACTGTTCCATAAATTCCATCTGTTCAGTAAACTGACGTTCAAAAGTTGCAATACTGTGCAGGATTGCTTCACAACTAACTTAAAACAGCACGGAATCAACCTTAATGCTAAATGAACTACTCCATGCAGTGCCGAAACCCTCTCTTGGAGTTCTCCACTTCAGAATTTAAACGTCGACTTCGTCATCGACACTGCGTTCGATATATATATCCGCTGTGGATATACTCTCATAACTCCATTAGCCAGACACGCAATATATAGCCGTACTAGATAATATGCTGTTCACTAACCTCTCGCTCGAATTGTGCCTTACGTGAAATATGGCCAGGAACGTAAAAATCCTATCCTCAAATGGACCCTGTAATCAAGAGCCTCTAATATGGGCCGCCATTTTCCAAACCTGTCTCTCTTTTAGTTTGTGTATCGATATGAGGGGAAGAAGTCGCCCATGTTTGTTCGATTAACGTATGGGTAAAGGTATCGGTAGTCTCTTCGACCTTTCTCTCTATTGCGATTCTCTCTAACAAAAAGGATTGCTTGTAAAGACACTAACATGAGACTAAATATGCAAAGGCACAACACAATCACAGTTATTCGGTGTATGCCTGCACTAGATGAACTCATAGATGATAATAACAACTTGGCAATTAACGTCATAAACGTGTCAAATATAATAACCACCGCAGCCACAATCAATATCTTCAACTTGCCCGAACAGTTCTTCATTGCCCAGGCAAGGATCAAAGACAAGCTGACCAAGTTGCTTGCGTTCACAAGGATAATCATCGCATAAAGAATGGATTCGCTGTCAGTTACAGAAGGTGCACTAGTCTCGCCTAACGCATACTGCAAAAACGTGTTCCCATAAATAATGAAACCCCAGCCTATTATACCCATGGCAATAGCTATCAGCAGAAACGGAAAGAGAACGCCTGTGCGAACAGTCATTTTGCTGACAATAATAGAAACAATTAGTGCGAATAATATTGGAAAAAATGTGAGTACTGTAGAAATACCAACCAAGGCAGTGATGAATGCAGGAATAAGCCGTCCAGCTGTTTTTAGCATGTAGGGTGAAACAATAGCAGTGTATCGCGTGATGCAAATAGCTGAAAATCTGCTAATCCCATACGATAGCGTGAGAATATACACTTTAGGATCCTGAAAAATAGATTTGAAAGCAAAGACCGAGATCTTGTTCATTTCACAAGGGCCATTATGATGGTTCTGGCGGTATTTTACATAATTTATTCCCTTTTCAAGAAGAAAAATGGCTTTCTGAGCATAGCCAGACATAAACACAAGTGTCAGTGCACTAATAACGGTACCAATCCCGCCTAAAATAGTAAATAGCCAGCGCCAACCGTCTCTTTCCGACAGACTATCAATCCAGCGAGAGATATCGTGAAACCAGCCACTAACGGCGCTTGATACACCCAAGATTCCTTGTATAGCAGCTGAGCGCAACACGACATCATCACCCTGATAATTCATTCCAATTGTGCTAGCAATTCCGGTCATGGCGGCGCCTTCACCAGCTCCTTGCAAGGCTGCGAGAGGCAGTATTTGATTTGGGCTATTAACGGCACTCATGCCGAGATAAGCGGCGGAAACACCTAGCGCTGAAACTGGTAACACATAAGAGGAATCAAACATAAAATAGGGGATTGTCGCAATAATAGACCCACCCATTCGAGATAGGTAAAAAGCGAGTAATGTAACAACGTCATCACCAGCCGGGATCGGTTCGTCACACCAGTTCGAACGGTAGCCAAACATATTAAAGTTGTTGTTTCCCAAGCCTACAAAAATTGTTAATGCAAGAAGTCCAAGAAGCGAATTGAGATCGTTGGCGCTGTTCACATCTGAGGTGACACCGTTATCTCCGAGAAGATCATTGTCGAAGCCAGTACCGTTGGACGAGTCTGGGTCACCATTGTCTTCGGCGTTCAAATCGTCTTCATCATCAACGTCAAAGTTGATCTGTGAGGCATTGTCATTTATTACCGCGTTTGTGTCTTCAATGTCGGCGTCAACGTCCTGTTCGGCGTTGTTTGCATCTGTTGAATTGCCGGCGCCAGTGCCAGTACCAGCGCCTGCGCCCGCGGTATCTGCGGCAGCACTTGCGCCTAGAAGCAGACTTTCCACGCCCAGAAGCACATCGGGTATAAATGCCACTCCTTTTGCAGACTTGTATTTTTCTTCGATCGACATTAGTGAAGAATTGTGAATTCTATGGAGTGCAACAAGTTGGTACCGTTCAGGGTAGGCCCGCAATAGAGCACGAATTTTCAAGTATTAATGCATTGTACCCTTGATCAATTTTCAGCTATCAAATCGCTAAGACCACGGGTCCAAAAAGAAGGCTGTTATTTAACATCAAGTTGACGCTTTGGGCCAATAAATATAACCCTTTGTTACTAAGATGAGATTTTCGTAATTGACGCGATCGGAAGTGTAGCGCATATGCAGTCACGTGGTGTGGTTCAAAGGCGCAACAGACTAAAAAACTCTTTGAATAATAATGCAAGCAGAAAAAGAAATAACCTGACTGCACATAAATGCCACTATTTTGCTTGTATATTGTTGGTTATTCAACTTGACCAAAAAAAAGGAACATAGCAATCTCATTATCGATATGGTAAATAACAATTACCCTAACCCTATTTATTTGTCCCAATTTAAATTACGTGCCGTGACACACCTTTTATTTCGGACATACAAGATTTTTACTAGAACCCCCCTTGGAAGAAAAGTAAACACCCTAAAAAGTGGCTTCATTCAGGGCCCACGAGTCAATAGCTTAAACGACAAATCTAAAAATATTTCATACATTTGTTCTAGAAATAAACTTTGTGTTTGGCTGAGAACAAGAAACTAGAATTTGCTCTTTCGGCGCATCTTCAACGTCAGACTTTTACTTATCCTCCCCCAAGCCTAGTTGCTTTCTTTTCTACTAAAAGTTCACACTTTCGCATACTAATTCAATTCCAGCAATTATAAAATGTCTGGATTATCTCGAGGATTTTCGCTGAGGTCTCTTCGCCATAGTAGAGATCCTCAGGAATCACAAGAAGAACAACCTGTACTCCCCCGCGATAACTCAGGTTCTTCCATCACGCGCAGAAAAACTCTGGTTCGCCCCGAACGATCTCGTCGCGATGACGAGCACAATCCACACTACCATTATGAGCAGATGGCTCAACAGCATCACATGAACGTTCTACCTTCGACTACTGGCTATGATCCGATGCTCGTGGACAACCACCAGCATGCGCGAAATGCATACAACCCAAGCCCGTTGAGATTCTCCGCAGTCGATCACGATGATGCTGATCTTGCAGGAAATGATATCTATCGCCGCCAAAATTATCCCGATCTAAACTATGCAGACAATATCTCCGAGTCTTACTCACAGGCACAGGGTGAACCACAAAATCTAGCCCGTCTCGCTGTCTTGGACTACCTCTCCCCAGCAAATGACATTCGCTTAAAAAACAAATCCACTTCGCCATATTCACAAAACACTACCCCTAATGATCCAGGACAACGCTCTACGACTGCTAAGTCAAAATCCTCTAAAAGCAAATCTAAAGAGCACCCCAGCATGCCTTCTCCTTGGCTCTTGTACTGCAATATCATCACCTTCTTCATTCCCGGAAGCTTGCTGAAGCTTTTTGGCATGCCTAACAAAGCGCAACAGTCTGCTTGGAGAGAAAAAATAGGTCTCATATCTTTAATTATCGTCATCGCTGCCTTAGTTGGTTTCCTCACCTTTGGTTTTACACAGACTGTCTGCGGTACCAATGAAGTACGCATTCGCAATGGTAACATCAATTCTGGATATTTGATCATTCACGGTAGAGCTTATGATCTAACAAGGTCTTCACATCCTGGAGCTCCAGGCATACCTAGCGGCTCTAATATTTTATACCCACCCGTGAATGCTGGTGGCATGGACGCTTCCTTCCTCTTTCAGAATGTTAATGGGGCGTGCAAGGGACTCATTACTCCCAAACCGGATTCCACTATTCCTTCAAATTCTGATGGAGACGTTGCTTGGTATTTTCCGTGTAAACTCCGCGACCAGAGCGGTACAACACCTGTCAATAACTCGTTTGAATATTACTCCGGGTATGCTTGTCATTTGTCGGAGGCAGGTCGAAATGCATACTACGACCTTAAAGTGACAGGAGAGGTTTATTTTACATGGGAAGATATTAAAGACCCCAACAGAGATTTGATTGTCTATTCAGGTACGGTAATTGATCTTTCCGTGTTGGATTGGCTCGACACCGGAAACCTCTCCTACCCAGAAGTCTTTAACGCTCTTCGAGAATCTTCTGATATGAAGGGCACCGATGTTAGTTTACTTTTAACCTCAGGGCAAGACCGCCAAGTTGCTAAATGTTTAATGGAAATCGCACGTGCTGGATCCATTGATTCAGATACAGTCGGATGCATCGCTTCTCAAGTCGTTCTGTATGTATCTCTAGTGTTTATTGTTTCAGTTGTGCTGATTAAGTTTTTGTTTGCTGTTTTCTTTGCGTGGGTGTGGTCTTACAGGCTTATGGGTAAGCGATCTAAGGATTTTGCTGCCCTTAAATCTCGTGATGATGAAATTGAGGAGTGGACGAATGATATATATCAACCTGCCCCTCATCTTCCTACACCTTATGCAATGGAAAATAGAGGAAATGTTTCAGGACAGAAGAGAAAATTCTTCCCGAGCAGTTCTCGCTTTTCTACTTACGATGGAAGTGGAAATCGGAATAGTGTGTACGGAGGCAGTAGCGAGAAGGGCTCCCGGACTCAACTTACCACTATGGCTAATCAATTCCAGTCTTCAACTACCAGACTTTTGGGTAATAACTCGCCTAATGCATCCAGACCAAACTCAGTATTTGGTGGATCCATGGATTACAGACCTCCCAGTGTTTTGGGTAACCAATCTGCATATGGATATAGTATTCACAATTCATCAGATAATGGTTCCATTGGCGGTGGCACTATTCAGCCTGGCCAGTATGACCCTACACAAGCTCCCTGTGGTTTTATTCATGAAGGTGTTATTCCTCAACCACCAGTAGAGTACCAACCTTTTGGCTTTCCGCTTGCACATTCTTTAATCCTCGTCACAGCCTATTCTGAATCAGAAGAAGGTATTAGAACAACCCTTGACTCTGTTGCTACTACTGATTATCCTAATTCGCATAAACTTCTGTTTGTTGTCTGTGATGGTATGATTAAAGGATCTGGAAATTCAAAGAGCACTCCTGATATTTGTCTGTCTATGATGCAAGATCTTATAATTCCCGAGAACTTGGTTGTGCCTTACTCTTATGTTGCTGTTGCATCTGGATCAAAAAGACACAATATGGCGAAGGTTTATGCTGGATTTTACAAGTACGATGATATGACAGTTCCACTTGATAAGCAGCAACGAATACCGATGATATTGATTGTTAAGTGTGGTACACCTGAAGAAAGTACTATGTCCAAACCTGGTAACCGCGGAAAACGTGATTCTCAAGTTATACTTATGAGTTTCTTGCAGAAAGTAACGTTTGATGATCGTATGACACAACTTGAATACGAGATTTTCAATGGAATATGGCGCATTACGGGATTATCTCCTGATTATTATGAAGTTGTTTTGATGGTTGACGCTGATACGAAAGTGTTCCCGGATTGTATGAATCATATGGTTGCTGCAATGGTGCACGATCCTACAATTATGGGTTTATGTGGAGAGACTAAAATTGCCAATAAGATGGCTTCTTATGTTACGATGATCCAGGTGTTTGAATACTATATCTCTCATCATCAAACCAAAGCATTTGAATCTGTTTTTGGTGGTGTTACATGTCTACCTGGTTGTTTTTCGATGTACCGCATCAAGGCACCTAAGGGATCTGAAGGCTATTGGGTACCAATTCTGGCGAATCCTGATATTGTGGACAAGTACTCTGGAAATGTTGTCGATACACTGCACAAAAAGAATCTATTACTTTTGGGAGAGGATCGTTACTTATCAACGCTGATGTTGCGAACGTTCCCTAAAAGGAAACAAGTTTTTGTTCCTCAGGCGGTTTGCAAAACAGTTGTACCTGATAAGTTGAAAATCTTGATGTCTCAGCGCCGACGCTGGATCAATTCTACTGTGCACAATCTTATGGAGCTAATTCTTGTACGAGACTTGTGTGGTGTGTTCTGCATATCTATGCAATTTGTGGTATTTATTGAACTAATCGGAACATTAGTTTTACCTGCAGCTCTTGCCTTTACATTCTATGTTGTTGTCATTGCTATTGTCAAGAGACCTGTGCCGATTATCTCGCTTGTTTTACTGGCATTGATTCTAGGTTTGCCCGGAGTGCTGATTATTGTTACGGCTAAGAGATGGTCATATGTGTTGTGGATGCTCATATATCTTTCTGCGCTACCCGTCTGGAATATCTTGCTGCCATTGAACGCATATTGGAAGTTTGACGATTTCAGCTGGGGTGAGACAAGGACCATTCAAGGCGAAGAAGGTAAAGGACACGATACGGCGGATGGAGAATTTGACCATTCTAAGATAATTATGCGCACATGGAGAGAGTTTGAAATGGATCGCATTGAAGCAGCGAAGAACGCAGATGATCCATTCCCTGATCGGGAATATGTTTATGATCCGAATGCTCCAAGATGGCACGAGAATATTGTGATTCCATCTCGCACCGACTATGACTATGACGATTGGGATTCGTTTGCTGACTCTGTTCACCGTAGAGACAGTACATAATTCATCACTGGCTAACGTCTATTAATTAAATTTAAAATATGCATTATTTCTTGCAGTAGAGATATGTAGGGTCACATAACTGGCATGAAACTGAACGCTGACAGGCCGTCAGGTAGCGTTTTCTTCACAATAGTATGGTTTTCAAGAAGCGTAGCTGCAGCTGGGTTTGCTGATAAGCCTTTTATGGAACCACCATCATTGTAAGAGTCAGCACAAAGATAAATCATGGCGTGACTAGAGGACCTGAAGCGAGCGAGTGCTTTTGGCGAAAGAGGCATGAGTGATGCGAATACGCCTATTGATTTTTCAGTTTCGCGACCCAGAACACCTTCCAGTTCGCGAATATTGATCTCACCTGGTTTTTTTGAAGTTGCTTTGCATTGAACAACTATTTTAATGTGTTTCCAATTCCCTCTGAGATCTATACCGTGATCGCCGCCGCCGCCGACAATGAACAGATCAAACCCTAGCGGTTTAAGTGCGTCACGAACAGTATGTTCAAAGAGTGTACCCTTGTAGACCTGAGAGTCATCAATTCCATGCATTTTTGCATACTGTGCGTATTCTTGTGCGGAATTAAAGTTTTTGAGCTTTGCCGATGAAGAGTGGCGGACCACTAAGCGTGCCATGGTGTTTGACCTGATCTGCGTAGGTGTGTGTCGAGAGAGTAACAGTGAAGCTTTACAGAACCGCGGAATATGATACGTTACAGTATTAAAATTTCGAGGATTATTCTGGAACATATGCCAATAATTTAAAGGAATTAAGGCGCTATAAGTGGTACAATTACCACGAATACGGCCGTATTGCATTTGAGGCAGATACTGCGTCAAGGGAGATATGATGTTGGGGTGTGCAAGAAAGGGTATAGACTATAGGGCCCTAAGGGGGGAGTTCGGCTCCACCTTGATTGCTTTACAAACACTAACAAACCAGCTCTAGTACGTCACGATGCCGCAACTTGAGGAATGGGAAATCAAAAAATATTGGGAAATTTTCAGCGGGTTGAATCCACAAAATAACGTACTCACGGGTCAACAGGCAGCAAGTGTTTTGAAAAACAGTCGATTAAGCGATGAAGAGCTGGAACGAATATGGGACCTAGCCGATGTGGACAATGACGGTAATTTGGATTTTGAGGAGTTCTGTGTAGCCATGCGGCTCATTTTTGATAGAATAAATGGTGTCTCTGCAGTTATTCCTTCGCAGTTACCGGACTGGCTCGTCCCATCGTCTAAAGCTCATCTCGTTACTGCACAATCGGCGATCGCACACCCGCAGCCATCCGGCTCAGCATACACAGATTATACAGACGATGACGATGACGGTATCCCGCTTAGGGACGATTTTGACTGGTATATGTCGCCTGAGGACAAGAAAAACTACGAAGCTATCTACACCGCTGACAGTGATCGCCGCGGTATAGTCTCGTTCGAGGCTTTCTCAGAGCTCTACTCGACACTGAACCTACCCGACACAGATGTCCTATCTGCATGGAACCTTGTCAACCCCAAGAGCGACGAAGGTATCGGCAAGGACCAGGCACTTGTATTTCTCCACATACTCAATAAGCGCACACAGGGGTTCCGCGTCCCGCGTACAATCCCCGCCTCTCTCCGCGCCTCTTTCCAGACTAATCAGATAAGTTACTCTTTGGATGATAATGCACCACCACAAAGACGGCCCCAGGAACCAACTACCTCCAAGCGCACATTCGGAGAGTCCTACCTCAATCGACTAGGTGTGCGTTCGAAGTCCGTCGCAGACATCAAGGGTACAGATTTTAACGCCACAAAGGGCACTGACTGGGAAGAGGTCAGACTGAAACGCGAGCTTGAGAATCTTGAGGCACAAATTAAAGCAGCGACAGAGGCTAGGGAACGTCGTAAAAGAGAGATTGCGAAATCAAATGCCCCGCTTGTCAAACGAGAACTGCAGCAGCTGCACGAGTACAAGCGGGAAGTCCTACGTAAACTCGAAAGTGGCGACCTTAACGGCGGAAATTCTAACAATAGTTTAGATTCCATTCGCGAAGATATAGATTTAATCAAGTCGCAGATCGGAATGCTGGAAGAGTTCGCTGAGCAGCGCAAAAAAGTGCTTAGTGATATAAAAGCAGACATCGAATACGAGAGAAGAAAGTGACGTCGCACCGTAAAATGAATAACATTTGTCTTTTAATTAGATGTAGAATAAATCATTAGTTCTTAGTCTAGTGGCTCCCTCTCGAGATCTTCTAGCGTTATCAGGGGAGAAGAGTCACGGACTTGGGCCATTTCTGCCGGAGCGGGTGTGGCTGTGGAACTGGACGTATGTGTATGTAGATTATCTCTTCTGAAATTGTGTTCGCGCGGACTCAGACTAGTCAGATCAATATTTGTTCTGCAGACTGGACATGATATAGAACGGCTTAACCACGTCGTTATGCATTCTTCGTCAAAATCGTGCTGGCAAGGCAGAGTAACGATTGTAGTGCTGGGCGAATAAGACTCTTGACATATCGGGCAGGCTGATGCGGAAGTCAGCATGTCTGGAGTGGGAAAAGATCTTGTTAGCCTGTCTATCTGCTCCGTTGAAAGATGGTTTAAGGGCGGTGGGCCGCCAGTCATCATTTGCAAAAAGCCAGATCGGTAGAGCGCATCATATACCGGCGCCGATATGATAGACTGCAATGGTCCAGATCCGTCAGAAAATTCTCCAGAGCCGCGAGGTAAGGAGTTTATGTCGCCGTTGCTTGAAACCATCGATAAGACAGGAGAGTTGCTGGAAACGTAGTGGGTTCCTCGTCTGGTGCGTCGCGACCCAGATGTGTTCACTGCACTGGAATTTCTGCTGCGTATACGTCCCAACAAGTCATGTATCTGTGTGATTCTACTCATTTGTGGGGAGGTAGCAGGATGTATAATATCATCAGGCCCAGGGCCCGATGATCCGGGTGAGTGAAATGGATCAATGGGGTTGGCAGAGAAGGCGCCGAAGAAGTCCTCATACGGACTCACGCCTTCACCGTCGTCTGTGCCCATATGTTGTCTATTTGCTGGCGCAAAATTTAGCAGCATGTTGAATAAGTTCTCAATAGTGATATAAGGGTCTGGAGAGGAATCGGAAGCGCGAAAGTCCGCATCCGATGAATCAAACTGCGACTGTTGCGCAGGTGAGTCGGTGACGACATCAGGAGAGCTAGGTAGATCGTCCTCCTCGTATAAAAAACTATCAGCGTTGAAGAATGAAGCTACTAATGTGCCAGGGTTATCTGGTGAGGACGTTGCGCTCATAATCGGTGAATCTGGTGATTGGTGATTACGATTGACGGCAGGTCTATCAAGAAGCTGAACGAAGGAGCTACGACAAATAACGCATGCAGGCTCTTCAGGCTCAGACTCTAAAGCGAATATCTGTTGGCAGTTATAGCAATAGTATTCAGACATTGTGGGGTTTGTGCAAAGTGTTGAAACAAAGTGAGGGTTCCGTTATGGGCGGGATCCAATGAGGCAAATGGGGATGGGGGGGAAGGGAAGGAGTCAGAGCGTAGCTGAGGGGGGGAGGGACAGAGTCAGTATGAAGCCAGTCGGATTTTGCAGCAACGGAAGCAATAAAAAGTCAATAAGAAAATATATGCTAGACACTAAATAGTCTGGTTCGGTGATCATTGATGTTTTCTGACAATATCCAACTAAACGACCTCAACGTTTACGGGCGGCAATTGCAGCGATAATGCCACCTGCTGCGGCGATGATCCCACCGGCAACAGCGAGCCCAATAAGGCCTTCCTTTGTGACTTTTCCATCGATATACTTGCCTAAAGATATCGCCTGTTCATTATGGGGCTCACGTTCTAGAAGGATATCGTTATAACGTCTAGCGTCGCTGTAGTTGCCAAGTTTGGTATGGCCGAGCGCCAGGTAGTAGAGACACTCTCTACGGCGATCAGGCACATCGCGAAACAGTTCAGAAAGTATTTTGACACCTAACTGTTGGGCAGATCGTTTACGCGAGCGAACAAGACCCCATGCGTAGTTAAAACTCAGCTGTGTAGTGACATATTCGCCCTCACGCTCGTATTCTCGGCGTAGTACGTCTAATTCTTGATCCGATATCGGGCTACATGGGTGTTAGCGCGTTATCGCGGGTAATCTAGGGATGTAACTTACAATTCCAAATCTGCAATATCTAGAGTATCAGTGTTAGCGACCAGTCCGGCTGTTACCGCGTAGGCTGCTACTTACAGGGCAGCTTCTTCTCCATAGCTTGCATTAGTGGTGGCGGAGGTTGGGAAGTGGGTGGAGTGGGCGCGATGGAGGCAGACAGTCCGCGAGAGTGCGTACTCGCTATGGCGACGACACTATTGAGCACTCACGAGGTTTTCACATTCCTTACCGCTTAGCAGCGTAGCACAATTGGCTGCGGTCGTGTCGGCAATGTTCTCGAGTGCTTCGCGCGTTAGGAATGCCTGGTGGCCCGTAACACTCACATTCGGGAAAGTCAGCAAACGGCTGAACACGTCATCCTGTATAATGTTGCTGGACGAATCTTTAAAGAATAGATCGCTCTCATCTTCATAGACATCCAACGCAACCGAGCCGATCTTTCGGCTCTTTAGCCCATTGATGAGCGCCTTGGTGTCAATCAGCCCACCGCGGGAAGAATTGATAAGCATAACGCCAGTCTTCATTTGCTCAATTGTGTTAGAGTTGATAATATACTTAGTTTCAGGTGATAAAGGACAGTGTAGCGAGATAATGTCGGACTTGTTCAGAAGTTCTGGCATATCAACGTACGTATACCCCTCGGTTGGGTAGAGATCGTAACAAATGACGTTCATTCCGAATCCCTTAGACAAAATTTCTATTACACAGCGTCCAATCTTTCCTGTACCAATAATTCCAGCGGTTTTGCCCGACAAATCAAAGCCAGTTAGCCCCTCCAGGTTGAAGTTACCTGCACGCGCTCGCGCATACGCCAGATGAAGCTTCCTATTGAGCATAAGAATCTGGCCGACAGCGAACTCGGCAACCGCATGTGGAGAGTACGCCGGTACACGCGCTACCTTTATGTCAAACTCTTTACATGCAGCCAAGTCGACGTTGTTGAACCCTGCGCATCTTAACAGGATGTGTTTCAGACCTTTACTTGCCAGATAGCTGATAACCGTAGCGTTTAGATCATCATTGACAAAAACACACACAACTTGGTAATTTTCTGCTAGAACAACGGTCTCTTCAGTGAGTGCCGATTCAAAAAAGAAAGGGCTAAACCCGAATTTCTTAAAAGCTGGTTCCAGTGCGTGTTTGTCGTATCGTTTAGTGGAGAACACAGCGATGCGAGTCCTAGTCTGTTAGAAAAGCTGTCCAAAATCTGTTTAGTAAACATATATACAATTGCACTAAACACACTTACTCTCGCAGATGATCGTGGATAAATTCAATGATTTTAGGCGCTCTATGCATCATCGATGAGTCTTTATTGATCTTTACTTATCTGATATCAACCTTGGCATCTTTAAATAAGAACCCTAATCCATGATTATATAGCAGAAGCAATTTTTTCTTCCCTCTTTCACCTCAGATTCTTACAACCATAAGTACAATAAGACACATTTGAGTCTTTGATACCTGTTTGACCTTTTGTACTACTGTAGAATGTAACGTAATTAATTATTTGCAAGGACATTTGCCTTTTGTTTGGATTTACATAACTTGAAAAACAGAAACTGTCCTATGCTATAGCGACTTGTCACTAGCTCCACCCTGGTTTGGTCTTTCTCTGTACCCTTTCGGGACTACAAACTAGTGTACATATTTGAATTATCTAGTGCATCTACTAGAACTACTTACTCCATACTTGCTCATAAAACAACTCGCCTTATTCGGGCACCTGCTACTTTTCACCCACACTTTTGCGTAACCTTATTAGCGAACAAACCTCTCCCCCTTTTCCTTTCCTCCCCTCCCATCCTTTTTTCCACCTTTTACCGTTCAGCCATATAGTCATGTCTTCAGTACGTATATATTCCTGCCTAGGCAGTTGATTAGCCTGCAAATCATTACCTGCCGCGATTTGTTTGTGCGAATCGCCATTATTTGCCTCAAACCCCGCAATAACGCCGCTACTTAAGGTGTTCTCTCACACGTTGCACATGCATGCGTTGTACATCCTTTATCTACGCCCCATACTAACAGTATCTAGGGATATGGAAACTATGGTCAGCAGCCCAATCCGTACCAGCAGTCGTACGAGATGGCGCCATACACTCAGCAACAGCAGGTTAATGCAGGCAGCAGCGACCTGGAAGCCTTTTTCCAAAATGTAGACCGCATTCGCTCCGACATAATGCAGTTCGAAGACCGCGTCTCACACATTGAGACTCTTCACGCCAAGACTCTCAATGAAATAGACGAGGAAAACCAAATGATCGCCGAACAACAGCTCGAGGCTCTTGCTACCGACGTCTCCTCCGCAGGTCAAGGCCTCAAGAAACAAATCCAGCTTCTTGAAAATTCCGCAAAGAATGACTCTACCAAGAGAATCCAAACCCAAAATGTTAAAAGAAAGTTCATGGATGCCATACAGCGATATCAGAGCGTTGAAGCTGCGTACCGGTCACGCTACAAACAACGTGCAGCCCGCCAGTATCGAATCGTCCGCCCGGAGGCCACTGACGAGGAGGTCAATGCGGCTATAGAAGACTCCGCAGGTCAGCAAATATTTTCCCAGGCACTACTGCAATCAAATCGACGCGGTGAGGCTAGAACTGCTCTCACAGAAGTTCAGGCACGTCACCGCGATATACAGCGTATAGAACGCACTATGGCCGAACTTGCGCAGCTCTTCAAAGACATGGAACTGATGGTTGCAGAACAAGACACAATGATCGCCCATATTGACGACCGGGCACAAGCCGTACAGAACGATATTGAACAGGGCGTTGCTGAAACTGACAAAGCCGTACAACACGCTCGAGCTGCTCGCCGCAAACGTTGGATCTGTTTCGGTATCATATGTGCTATCCTGATCATTGTTGCCGTCATCATCATCGCATGGTATTTCTCTACTCACTAAGCACCCCAGCCCTCTCTCCTGGCTTAGTGAATCATGCACATATAACTGCTCCGTTCTTCGCCCTACCTGTACACTGTGTTCCTATATGGTACTATGCTGTTTTACAGTCTAAACAAGTCTCTCTTTACCGTACTCCAGTTCTATTACACTAATTTCATATTTGCTTTATGTAACCCTGACCAATCATAGCCCTCCAATGATCCCAAACTTTCGTACCCACCTCGAAGGTCTTTTTTATGTGCAATTTTCTCTCTTCAGTTTTCCTCTCTGTGTAATTTTTAATTCAGAGATCATGAATATTCATCGCTGTCGTTTTGTCGATTGGGAGCCTGCAGTTGTCACTACGCTTGCATTCTCCGATGCTGAAAGTGAGGACACTTTGAGGCTTGCCGCCGGCCGTGCTAACGGTGACATAGAGATTTACGACCCGCGATACAACTGGGCCTTAGAGTCGTCGATCAAGGGTGGTACTGGCAGATCCATTGAGAGTATGACCTGGTGTAAGGGATATTTATACACTACTGGTGGAAGTGCGACTGTGGTGCAGTGGGATCTGGTGTTGGCAGCACCTATGAATCAGTATACGCTACATTCGATTGTCTGGTGTATTGCGTCAAACGGATCAAACTTGGCTGCAGGGTGCGACGACGGCGCTGTGGTAGTCCTATCGGCAGAAGGTGACCAGAAAATTTTGCAAAGACAGCCGAGTAGAGTTCTCAGCATCACCTGGATAGATCATCGCATAGCAGGCGGTTGTGCTGACGGCCGTATACGAATATGGGATTCACAGACCGGCCATATCATTGCTACAATGACCGCCGACAAGCCCTCAAGGGACGAAGACGTAGTTATATGGTCGATAAAGACTCTCGGAGATGGAAATATTGCCACTGGAGACTCTACTGGTGCCGTATCGTTCTGGAACACTACCCATTATACCCTTATGCAAGTTTTTCGCAACCACAAGGCCGATGTGCTTACTTTGGCCACATCTGGATCTATATTGTATTCAGCAGGTGTTGATAAGATTATACAATGCTATACGAAGACAGACAGGAAGTGGATGCAGACTAATTCCCGGTTACTACATTGCCATGATGTCAGAGCCTTGTCTCTACATGAGTCTCCATCGCTTAAGACGCTCGTTTCTGGCGGAGTAGAACGATCTATTGTTATAAGTTCAGCAGAACCTTTTGAGTTTGCCCAAGGTCTATTCCGCCGGATCCCCATATCCCCACAGCGACCCATTGTCTCTGTTAACCGGTCCAAGAGGCTCATTGTACTCTGGTATGAAACGACTGTGACTATCTGGAGACTAGGTGCAGACGCAGAGCACAAATCATACCGAAAACTTGTTTCAATGCAGCTGAAGACTGAGGAATTCATTACACATGCTGCACTGTCTTTAGACGCATCACTTTTGGTAGTTGCAACTGCCTTTGAAACTAAACTCTACAAGCTCAAATGGACTTCGGATTCACCCGCTCCTGAAGTATTAAAAGCTGATCTTCCTTTTGACCACGGCGCTAAGCTTGTTGCTTTTGCAGGTTTGGCGCAGCACCCTTCACTGGTTCTTGTCACCGAAACCTCAGATGTCCTGCGTCTACCTGCCCCGGGTGCAGACCGGCCCGGCACGATTGAAGTGATCAGTGATGAGCAAAATGACCCTTCAAACCCGATAAATATCATAGCCACAGGAGATACCGATCTTGTTGCAGTTGGTAGACTATCAGGTACAATAGACGTGTACAGCGGCGCTCGTGGCCGGCATGTATGTCGTGTACCTGGACTCGGTGCCATGATAACGTCGTTGTCGCTACATAATAATCTTCTAGTAGCAATAACGGCTGAAATGAACATTATCGAGTACGACACCTCGTTAAAATCGTTTACTAAATGGAGTAATAGGAACGCCGATGCTGTTCCCGAGGAACTTAGATGTCTCGTGGACAAGTGTCTGGGGATCTTTTACACCGAATCTAAGCCGGAATTTATATGGCTTTGGGGAGCTAATTGGTTGGCATATATAGACAAATCAAGCGACTTTGTGTTAGAAGAAGGCCGCAATCCTCTCAAGCGTAAACGTGATGTCCTTTCGATCGCGCGCGAAGAGACTACAGACGGTATCTCAAATTTGGTACTGCTGCGGCGAAACGATTCGTCTGATAATGTGTCTTCCGCTGGTCAGGGAAAAGGCTACTGGATCACGTACAAATACAGGAACATACTGTGTGCATCGTCACTGTCGACCGACGAACTGGTAGTGGTTGAAAGACCGTCATTTGACATCAAATTGCCACGGTCGTTCTGGACAAAGAAGGTTGCAGTGAATGGACTGTAGTAGCAGCATGCACTGACATAATAACTATCTACTATACTATTCCGAGACGAATTTCGATGACAATCAGTATATTCACATGTACTTTATTTGGATCACGTGACAGATAAAGTTTATAAGCCGTAGTTCCGTTTCAGATGGGAAGTAAACAAATAAGAGATAAATTTTGCTATTTTCCCCACCCAAGGTCGCAACTTAGCTTCTTTCAATACCGAGATCGCTGACCGGTTTTGTTCATCCTTGCCACATTTTATTAGTCTCCGTTAAGCCGATGCTGTGGCGTTGGTGGAGACGTGATAAACATGGGCCGAGAGCACCGGACGAGATGAAAGTTGACATCGGCAGGGGTATTGTGCCGGTTGTTCAATCGGACAAGATTGTATGGCCTATGTCGGCTCGATTCTCGGACCTGGAGTCCATGTCAAGCGTAAGCACATGCAGTACATTTTCTGAACCTGAAGTATCGTACGTCCATGCGTATGCTGAAGGCCATAATATTAAAACGAAAGAGATTTTGCCTGAGCGTATTAAGCAGCCAAACACTTCTGACGGGCTCGATGACTGGGGCTTACCGTTAGGTATATCGCAGTGCAATGAAGACAATCATAGTCATCAGTTTGTGAGCGAAGACGTCCATAAACTATTGGCCTTGCTGTATTGCATTTCAATTATCAGGCCGAAAGTGTCATATGAGAGCCAAAGCCTTGTTTTGTTCTTATTAAAATGCTACCATGAAGTATCGAAACAACAGCTGAATAATAATACTGCTGTGGAGCAGAGTAGTGAACCTATTCTCAATTTTCAGTTATGGGCCTTTTAGCAATATCAAATAGTTACGGTGTGTATTCCTATTACAATCTATTCTAAATACAATGCATTATAAATTATCTAAAGAGTAAAGCTTCAGTAATGAGAGCCATACAATGATTCACAATTAATTGTAATTTTTATACTCAATTCTAGTAATTTCTACTTCTTTACAATTGCAATAAATACAAATTCCTATATGTTTAGTGATGATAGAAATATATCAGAGCTGTTTTTTCTTCTGTTAATCTTTATGCTTCAATTTTGTCAAATGCAATTCCTTTCCAGGTGCGTTTCATTGCGTCTATCCATTTATAGACGCAAAAGTCTTTTAATTATAATGCAGAAAAAAAGGAAAGCACAAAATAATTGCGCCAGTAACTATTAATTCATGCAAGAATGCGTATGTTCGTATGTTAATATGTATGTGTGTATGCAACAGGAGACACAGACGATATTCATCTATATTTTATTTTCTTTCTTCAGATCACTTAGAAAAGCTGCTCTTCGTCGTCTTCTGTCCAGTCACCGAACTTAAAGCTGCCCATGTGCTTCTGTTTAGCCATATTCTCGGCCGCAATGTAAGGCTGCAATGTCTCGTCGGTAAATCCTTGAGATTTATTCGCAGCTGCCCATCCCTCGGCAATAGTGAACAGATTCAGCGAGTCTTCTGAGCTGGACGCTGTTTCCGGATCGTACAATACAATGTAGTCTTTACCAGGTCTTTTAAGTAGACCGGCAGCCAGAGGCTTAGATTTCCCTTTCTCGTAATCAATTAGCTGCTTAAAGAACGCCAGTCCTGGTTCTAAAAATCCTGTGCTTTTAGGCGGAAACTTCACAAATGCAATAGTCGCTTCTTTAGCAGCCGGTGGAATCTGTTGTACAGATAGTGTAGGGGGTAGAGGCAGAAGCTTAGTTAACTGAGTGTTTATCAACGCTCCAGTATCGACGTTCCGCACCGTAATATACTCTTTTGTCACCGAAACAACCTGGACGCGCAACCCACCTGTAGCAGTATTCAAAATGGCATATTCTCCTTTTTTGACAGAGTCCAAGTTCGAGACAGTAGACCCAATTGACAAAGCAGACATAGCTTTTGTCACATCCCCAACATCATGCAGCTGTGAGTAATACAATGTTCCGTCTTGTCCAACACTCCGTACCATAATGTCAATATATTCATCAACCTTGTTAGAATATTTTTCTTGTGATCCGTTGGTCTCTCCCGTCGATTGTACAGGTTCACTGTAGTTCTTCCAAATGTTGATACTTGCAGTCTTCGCAGCCTCTTGTGTGTCCACGAGCTCCTGATATATGGGCGACTTGTCAGCAGACACTTCGTGTACCGTTGCGAGTCCTTCACGCACTAAAGTCACATTGAACGCTTCCTTAGATCCCAGTGTGTACAACAGTCCAATGAAGGCGCCAGTTCTATCGACATTAAGGACTTCAACTTCCACATCCCGCTGCATGAGTCTGTCTGAGCTGTAGTCAAATGACTCCTGGCCAAACGGTTCGCCCTTATCTTCTGGGTTACGAGCAAATCGCGGTGCGCGAACACCTGCTAAAATAAAGCTTATACGAACATTCTCACGTGGTATAAGAATGCGAAAACGTGAGCCAGAATTAACAAAATCAACGATAGCAGGTACACGGCCTCTGCGCACGAGCGAGTTCAGGAAACTTTTCGCTTTTGTTGCCGTTTCGGATGCGTTGACTGTCCTATCTGGAGGTGGAAGTTCGGCAGCGAACATACCTTTCTTTTCTTTGGCAGCGATGCTGGAAACCTCGAGTAGCTGGTCCCATAGCGGTGAGCGGTCAGTGTCGCCCTTACGATGGTGAACTATCGAAACCATTCCAGCCTCACTGAGCTTCAACGATACGTCTTCGCCCTGTACACACACGGTTGCGATAACGCGCTCGTCAAAACCTTCTGACGCCGGGCGTTTGCCAAGCTGAGTAACGGTGACGCGTTTACCGATTAGCAGACGACGAACAAACTCCTTGGCAATTGCGGTAAACGGTGCCTGTGCAGGGTCAGACTGTCTTGGTCCGCGGACCGAGGCAAGACTGATAGTGGTTTCTTTGCGGGCAGCGTTACGGACAACAATGGTGTCGGCAGAAATGACGCGAGAGACAGTGTAATCGTCAGACCTGACAGGCGCAGCCGCAGAAAGAGGCTGGGCCTTGCCCTTCCAGATACCGATACCAGCAGCTCGCGCAGCCGCTTCAGCACTTCTCAAGCTCTGCATAATTTCAAACCCGACGTAAGGGCTCTGCCAGTCGGAGACGGTAGCACAACCGGCTTCGAGTATCTTTTGCGCGACGTTGACGGAGTCTCCGACTGTGACCAGCGCGACCGGAAGGCCCTGCTGCGTAGAAGTGACGAGCGAGACATAAACATTGCGTTGCAAGAGATGCGATTCCACAAACCTTAGGGACTCATCGCCGAAAAACTCTACACCGGGCCCATCCTCTGAGGGACGGTGCGAGGAGCGAGGTGCATGGATGCCGGCAATAGAGAGCCAGGTAGATATGTGGTGAGACGGGGTAAGAAATATGCGAGCATGCAGACGATCACCATTAGCCACACGTTCGATAACGGCAGGAAGGGGTTTATTGACAATTTCCTTGAAGAGGTCGTTGGATATATGTAAGTCAAGGTTGATAATGTTAGGCTCTGCAGTCCATATTCCCTTTTCTTCGAGCTTAGCGGAAGCCTCGGATGTCTGTAAAAGTTCGAGGTAATTTGGATCAATTTCCTCGCGCCTAAAGGTTTCATCGCGAAGCTTTGCGAGGCCTTCGCGTAGCAGGATTTGAATGATATCGCGATCGCCGAGATATATATTTCCGAACTCGCGAGGTTGTTGGGAACCAAGTGAGTAGAAAATCTTAAAGGTGACGTCCTTTCCGACAAGTCGGGTACGGAGATATTCGCGGACGAAAAAATTGAAGTAATCCTCGCACCCGGGGCCCAATTCGTCCCTTCTATGTTGGTATGAGGTGATGTAGGCAAGACATAGTGTTCGTTCTGCAGGAAGCTTCCCGGGTACTTCTTTCGTCAAAATAATTGTGTCGGAAGATAGAACTTGTTTGACCTTACCGGTATAGAGCATAGATAGATATGACTAGCGTGAAGAATGGTAGAGAAGGTGAAGGGGGGAGAAGAGAGTGAGGAGGTGGTAGAAGTAAAAGCAGATTTCGAAAGAAGTAGTTCGATTGAAAATCACTGATTACAACTAAATTCGAAACGCGCAGCAAAGTGCAATAATGTCTAATACTTATTTGAGTGTATTTGAACAATAAAAAAGAGCTTGTAATACCAATATGATTGGAGATTGCTATGGATTTGTTCCGTTTGTGTAGATTTTTTTTGGCTTTTCTTGTGTTTTTTATATAAGTTTTTTCTAGTCCTCGAGATTTTAACCTTCACGCAATTAAACTTTTATCCGGAGTCCCAAGACTCACGGCAGACCGTGGTTAGGTTTTATTTGACTTTATAGGAGGTTATAGGTCCCGTTTTATGGCCTAGGATCTCTTAGCATAGCCTGAATAAAGCATAGCCACTGCTGGCCCTCCACCTTACTATATTCTATCTGCATCATACACAAACAAATGTTGTGATTCTAGAATATTCTTTAAAGAGTTTATTTCTTGCGATTACTTATCGGTGGGCATCTAAAATCATGTGAATGTCGTCTATATTATCACCAAACGTTTGCGTACCTAGCGTCTGATTTCTCTTATGTGCCTATTCTTCTTTTTGCCTATCTTTGCTAAACCCTTGCCACTTAAATCGGAACTTTCTTCTGGTCAATCGTTTCCATCGTTCAATAACTACTACTGGCTTAAAAAAATAGTCTAGAGAATCGTTCTCATTGATGGATATTGTTTACTATAATCTGGACGCCACTCTTATGTCAGGTTGTGCTATCGTACGATAGCTGAATCGCTCGATCGCGTATACAGTTCTAGGCCTGAACCTCATTCCGCAAAACGTTATTGAACCTTTCAGTTTAACACTTTATTAACTACACTAGGCGAACTGCTTTCGAATCTGAAATAGAACGTTTACGCAAGTTCGATCGCGTTTCGCATTTTATCGCAAAACCTGATCTTTTAATTAAACTGTCTCTGTTTTCTTCTTTGTGGTTTCTCATTCGTGTTTTTGCTTTATCTCTCCATTAAGCTCGCGTGTCGTCTGCCAATAAACTTCCCGTGTCTAGATCTATTCATAGACATCGCCATTGGTCCCCGTCTTGGCACATCACGCATAATACACAGGCGATCTATCTCAATACATTCACATGTATGTATGTACAAGTGTTTTTCGATTTTCATATATCTACCTCTTCACTTCCTATTTCTGCTTCTTTAACACTACAAACCTCCTTCCCACTGGCTTGGCACTTTGTCTACCCATAGACAATTTAGCCCTTCTCTAGTTTCGTCTAGTTTGTTCTTTCAGGCCGAACTTTAAACTTATTATACTCCGCAACAGCTGATTTCAGATTATACTCCTTCCTTCCGTTAGGAACGTTCTCGGCTAATCTGGGAAATGAAAAGAACTTTTCAGCGCTAAACGAGTTTCGAAAAATGCAGAAATAAGCTTTTAACTTTCATACCCTTATAACCCTGACCCTTGATATTGGTTTACGTTATACGTCGTATTTCGTTACTCCCAAAATGCCTTCTTCTGTTCATTCGAGCTTTGTTGTCTCGCCCTAGTCGTATTTCCAGCCCTATAATGATGTCTACGCCTTATATTCTACTCGTGCCTTAAAAGATGGCTTGCTGAAGCCCTATGCGTCCAACCGCTGTGGCCTCTGCGCTCTCCAGCGCTACTCTGATCGATACATAATTGGGAGTTGCCGTTTACGGATCATTATTGCCAGCCATTCACTTTTCAGTTGATGCAAGTATATATGTGCTTCTCTGCTCGGAGTTTCTTCGACACTTCATCGACAATGTCCCGATACAACGATATATGCGATGTCGAAACGCTTAATTCCGAAGTGATCATTTCGAAGGTGTTCCAGACACCACAGTCGTCCGCTGAAAAGCTCAAAAAACACTTCCGCAAAAAGATCATGCGGACTAAACAGTGCGATTCGCCGATCCCTACACAACTCAATACCTGCACAGATATAGATCAATTATTTGACTCTTTGCCAGCTCAAGACACAGTTTATGAGGGCCAGGCGTTTCCGAAGGCGACAAAAGAACAGCTACGGGAACGCCGTAAGCTTCTGTTCGTCAATAGGGCACCCGTAGCATCGCACTATAGTATAGACAATCTCGCGACTAACGATCCCGATTTTATGCCGCCAACAAAACTACCCAGCATGCTGAAACTTCGTGTGCCGGTATCGCCACCACACCCGCGAAGGATTGTCAGCGATTCAGCTGCTCGCAAACCGCGCCCTACTGAAGCATCTACCGCAAGAAAACTCTCCATCTCGAACATTCCCGATACCACATCATTTTCGGAGTTCATAGACGATTTCATGGCTTCGCAGAGGTTTCTCGATACCACCAAACATATCCAGCACTTACCACCGAAACGTCGTCACGTATCGTTGCCGCAGACAACTAAAAATTCCGCTGACGACGACATTCCCCCGACAAATGCAGCTAACAAGCATAATTCTTTAAGCGTGCCTAAAACACGCAAGGTCTCTATCCCCGCACAGCCTAATTGCATTAGTCATCCGACACCTAGAGTAACCAAAATTGTATACAATTCACCGCCTGAACAATCTACGCCCGCGTCTGCGCCCGCTTCACGCCAGATGTCCGCACCAATCTATACGCCGACTCTATCGCCAACAGGGCAGTCTAAGGCTCTAGTAAGTCTGTCTAAAGCCTTTTCTTGGATGACGAAACCGAAAGCGAAACTAAAAACTGCGGAAGACAAGTCACTCCTTGCAGTATTAGTGAACATCTACACGACTGTGATCTCAGAATACTGTCCACCATTACACGCGCCATTTGAAATTATTGATAGAAATGAGACCTATCTTAGAGCGACTATTGTTGGTATTGAACTGTCTGCCGTTATTTATGGGCTCTACGAGGTTGCAGGAATAATACAATACATCTGTTGGCTGGTCCGCACCGTATGTATTCCTATAGTTCTTCTGTTCCGGCTATTTTTTGCACTCATAGGCATTTAGACGCGGTTTTCAGTCTCATAGAAGATACACTGATGAGTTATTAGTTTATTGTTATTTATTGTAATATCAATTAGCCCCAGTCGTTCGTCATCAATCAGTAGCTTCGCTGCCTTTGTTTTCGGCCGATATCACAGACATGCACTGAAATGGTCCTGAGTACGCCGATTTCCATAGCCGAATGCGTCCATCATCGCCTGCAGACGCCAAAACAGTTCCTGTAACGTTCCATGATACCCGCCACACCTGTGCCTTGTGGTCATCGAATTCACCAATAAGCTCAATGTCGTAGTGGTGGTGGTTTGCCGGTACAGTGTCGGCGCTTTGCGGTAGACGGTCTGGAGTCGAGGAAACAAGGGCTTGACTACTTTCAGCCTCTGGTTTCGGCGAGAGCTTGAATATGCGCACCTTCCCGTCCTGGCATGCGGTCGCGACCAGCTCAAACGAACGGCCCATAGAGGGGGCCCAAGTGACTTCACGCACTGATCCTGAGTGACCGGCCAGCTCCTCGCACTGGGCATACTTGTCGTCAGATGATTTACGAAATATATAGCAGCGCGACAAAAAGCCCACAATCAGTTGTTCGGGCGCATATTTCGAACCGCACCAGCTCAAGCAGTAGGAAGCGTCTGCTTCACGGGCAATTTCAGGCTCGGGGACGACAACTTTCTCGAACACCAACGACCAGTAGTACAAATTGTGCGGCTCTATAGCTTCATAGACACGTACAGTACCGTCTGCACCCGTTGAGGCTAGTTTCAACCCTAAATGTACTGGTGCGAATGAGATATCGTACACGGGCCCACGAGAATCAGGCAACACGGCAACTCGTTTCCATCGCCGTCCAGATGTACGCGGCTCATGGTCTACTTCTTGGAATATCTTGATTGTTCTGTCGAACGAGCAGGTGGCAATCACCTGACCAAATTCCGGATGAGCCCATACGACTCTAGTAACAGAAGCTTCATGCGCTTTGAACGAATCGTTCAATATCCAACTTGTGCTGTCCGCTGATTCGTCTAAGTCAAACACTTTAACTGTTTGATCAGATGAGCAAGTTGCAAGTCGTGTACCGTAAAAATTATACGATACGTCGTGAATTAAATCCTCATGATTGGTGTTGAAATTGTGCATCTCGATGGCTAAGTTTTGGTACTTCAAGTTTCGCCGTTGCTATGCAAACTACCGCTAATCATCACATAAAACACGTAGGATGACCTGTTCTCTTACTTTGCGTTCTTGATGATTTTCGTGATCGCGTCACTGTCGCTTTGCACGCTCGCTGTGTATCATGGAAATGCGATTTTAACGTGCATAGCGTATTCAATTGCTGCCTATTTTGTCACATTGGTACTGATCCCCTATTGGGCCCCAAATTTCGTAGCAATAGGCCTCAGCGGTACCGATCTCAATAAGGCCGATCGTCCTGTTATCCCTGAGACAATGGGTGCTGTATGTGGTATAGTGTACCTTTTTGTGCTCTACTTATTTACACCGTCAATGTTTTATCAATATATTGTTACCGAGACTTCAGGCGGTGGAAACCGCGACGCTGGGATAGAGCTCATTGGACAATCAATGTCATCATTCCCTCATTCCAAACTCGCAGGCTACCTATCCGGCATTCTGAGCCTCCAAAGCATGCTTATCTTAGGCGTTGCTGATGACCTGTTTGATATCAGATGGAGGCACAAGATTCTTTTGCCGGCAGTCGCCGCTGTGCCTTTACTGATTGTCTATTACGTAGACTTTGGAGTTACCTTCGTGATGATCCCTCCGAAACTGCAGTCATTGGTAGGTGTGCCACTAATAGATCTCGGTATTTTCTACTATATTTATATGGCAAGCGTCACAATATTCTGTCCTAATGCGATTAATATATTTGCAGGCGTCAATGGTCTTGAAGTAGGCCAGTCGGTGATTATCGGTATATGTACCATAATAAACGACTTGTCGTACATATCAAGACCAGATCATCCGGCACAGTTCTCGCATTTGATGTCATTTTACCTTGTACTTCCGTTCCTTGGAGTCTCTTTGGCTTTGTTGAAACTCAATTGGTTCCCGGCAAAGGTATTCGTTGGAGACACGTACTGCTATATGGCGGGCATGGTGTTTGCAGTTGCAGGTATACTAGGTCATTTCAGCAAAACAATGCTGCTATTCTTTGGGCCACAAGTGTTCAATTTTATTTATTCGGCGCCGCAGCTGTTTGCATTAATACACTGTCCTCGGCATAGGCTGCCAAAACTAAACGAAAAAACAGGCCGACTTGAGCCTTCACGTGCCAACTTAAAGGAAAACCCCCCAGGAACGCTAGGAAAGTTCATACTTTGCTTATTTGAAAAGCTGCATTTAGTTAAACTGTGGCGTGACGATAAAGGCAACCTAGTTGAAACTTCAAACCTCACATTCATGACGCTTGTTCTCGTTTGGTTTGGGCCCTTACGTGAGGACATTCTCTGCACAGTGCTTATGGTGATACAAGGAGTATTCGGACTTACTGCGCTCGGTATGAGACACTATATTGCGGCCATTGCATTTGGTTCAGATAACTTATAGCGGTATTATTGCTTTTGTTGGTGCTTTAAAACATTCCGTTCTTTGATCACTAGATCTGCCCATTCTTTCACCTTGGGATGCGAGATTGCAGGAAGCACCGACAGGAAGTCCGACAAGTCAAGCGAACCATTCGATTGTCGTTCATATTCTACCATTTGCAATAGGAGCTCAAATTTGTCGACACTTTTGACGAATAATGCTTCAGGTGTAGTGCCCTGTTCATACTCGTGCCAAAGTTCTTTCATATGAAGATCGCCTGTCCCGGCTAGTTTGGTGAGTAGGTCCATAGTCACTGACTCTCTACGGTGTTTCTCCTCAGAGGAGATGTTGTCGCGGGGAGTAAAATCGCCAACTAGTGATTCAGCCATATCATGGACGATAGACATTTTTATACAGCGGTCGCGATCTAATTCTTTAGGCGCTAAGAAGCTGATTATGCCCATCCTATACATGTGATCTGAGATTGATTCAGGGTTAGGCACGCCGAACTGCAGCCAGCCGGTACGTTTTGTCGTTTTAAGGTTCTCCAGGATATGGAAGAAGCCAATAGGCGATTTTTGTAATGCCGACTCTGATAGCTGGTCGTCTGGGGACCACATAGTAGAAGTGGCAGGAGATTGTGGAAAGGTGAGAAAAATGTACATTTTTTGAGTTTTTGTGAACTCTTACAAAATAGCCGCACACAACATCTAAACTCAACCCCCTTTTTTTTTTTTTTTGGCGGGATCACAAAATGTTAGAAGTGTTCACAGTTTAATTTTATTCATGAAACACCTAAAAGCGCGCGTCAATACGTTAAAACAATTTAACGAAATAATATTGCGTATCAATAGAGTTACGCCGGCTGATTAGAAAGTAGTCTAATTTTAAGGCGAATGCGGGGTCGTTTCGATCAGATCAAAATAGCCAAGAGGGGTGAATCAAACCTTCTTCTAACAGTAGTTGCTGTTAGCTATATTGATGCTTATTGGCTTGAACTAAAAAAGTTTAGCTTTTTGCACGCAAGTTATTTGTAGAGTTGTACATTTTTCGTTTCGGGAAATTCGGCTGTGAGGGCAATTTTAATGGAGATCATAATTGAATAAGTGCTCGTTTAGTTTATTAGTTAAGTTTGCGATCATCTTAAACTTGTGTTTTTACAACAGTTTCGCTGGTTATTTAGCTAGCATCACATCTGACTTAGAAATAACTAAGATTATTCATGCATTAGCATTGTTGGGGGGGAAGAATGGGCTCTAGGGTTCTTAGCATGCGGGGATGGGGCAAAATACTAGCAACTCCAGAATTCGTAGGACCACATATACGTAAAATATCAAAGATTATAATACTAAAAATTTAATAAATCAATTCAGTTCTTGTAATTGAACCAATTATAATGTTTGTTTTGTCTACATTAGTTGTATAACAACACAAAATGGAAGATCCATCCACTGTCCGGTATCATAATAAGGTTTCATTCTAATTCAAAAAGCTTATGTCCAATGAAACCCAAACTCACTGTCCGTTCCCCTCGTTAATAAATAGGCGCCAAAGCTGCAAAGAATTACAAAGCTCACGACAACTAGTCTTTTTCTTCGTCACTTTACCTAATCAGTTATCGTAAAGTTTTTCATCTTTTTTGAAACATTATCATTAGATCATTCTATAAGCGCTAATTGTACTTATTGCAATCCGTGTTCGTGAAAATGACCCCGCAAAAGAAATATTCCCGGAACATTGTTTACGACAAACCTCCTTTCTCTGTTATCGTTTCAGAGCCTGAAGAAGGCGCTACGGGCATCTTTCGTAGTCCAAGCTCCAAAGATGCTCTCATGACATCACCGGATCCCAGTATTACCACCGTATACAACATCATGGAGTATGGCGCGAGAAAGTATCCCTCTAGACCCTGCCTTGGATCGCGCGTCCTCAAAACCGTTATCAAGGAGTCAAAGAAAGTACCCAAAATGATCAATGGTGAACGAGTAATGGTCGACAAAGAATGGGAGTTTTTTGAACTTTCTCCCTACAAATTTATAACTTACTCTGAGGCCCACGATATCGTCAAAGCGACTGGATCCGGCCTTAGAGAGCTTGGCATACAACCAAATGGCAAAGAACGCTTCCACATGTTCGCCGCTACTTCCGCGTACTGGCTCACTACCGCTCTAGGTGCTATGTCGCAGAATATTCCTATTGTCACTGCTTACGACACTCTTGGTGAAGACGGTCTTATCCACTCTATTAAAGATACTGAAACTCGCGCCATGTTCACAGATGCTACCCTGCTGAAGAGCCTCGTCAACCCAATCAAGGAATGTCACCTTATTCGGTATATATTCTACCGTAACGATCATCCTTCCGATGCTCCTGCCGATATCGACAATGAAATAATCGCTACTCTGAAAGGTATCCGCGCCGACATCCAGGTCATGCCTATCGACGACCTTATCAAGATTGGAAAACTTCACCCTCATGACACTATTCAGGCTGATCCCGCCGACCTGGCATGTATCATGTACACCTCTGGCAGTACAGGCAAACCCAAAGGCGTTATGTTGAAGAACTCTAATGTAGTAGCTGGCGTAGCCGGCGCAGACGGCACCGTTAACCGTTTCCGCTGCTTCTTGTCACCTGATGACCGAATTATTACTTATCTACCTCTTGCTCATATCCTCGAGTTTGTGGTCGAACTTTGTGGTTTAATCTGGGGTACAAGTTTGGGTTACGGCACCGTACGCACTTTGTCGGATTTGAATGTCCGCAACTGTGTGGGCGATATCCGCGCATGCCAGCCAACCATTATGGTTGGTGTTGGCGCTGTCTGGGAGACTATCAGAAAGGGAATTATGAATAATCTTGAAAAGCAATCTTCGCTTGTGAGGAAGCTGTTCTGGAGTGGTTTTAAATTGAAACAGATTATGAATACATATGGACTCCCTGGACAAGGTGTAATTGATTCGGTGATTTTCAAGAAAGTCAAAGCTGCTACGGGCGGCAAATTGCGAGTTCTTTTTGCTGGAGGATCAGCTGTTTCTTTGCATACTCAAGAGTTCTTATCGCTTACAGTAGCACCAATGATTATTGGTTATGGCTTGACCGAGACTTGTGCTATGTGTTGCATTATGCCTCCCTCCGAGTTATGTCTAGGCACAGTGGGTGGACCTGTCACTTGTATAGAAATGAAGCTAATTGACATTCCCGAAGCTGGCTACTCCACGAAATCTAAACCTCCGCAAGGTGAAATTGTCGTCCGTGGACCGCCCGTCACTTCTGAGTACTACAAGAACGAGGAAGAGACCTCGGCTGTGTTCAAGGACGGCTGGTTCTACACTGGTGACGTTGGTGAGCTGACTTCTACGGGTCATGTGAAGATCATCGACCGACGCAAGAACCTTATAAAAACGCTGAACGGAGAGTACGTGGCATTGGAGAAGCTGGAGGCTATTTACAGATCGAACGCGTACGTTGCAAATGTGTGTGTGTATGCCGATTCTACTCGCATGAAGCCTATTGCTATTGTGCTACCCAACGAGCCCAAACTAGTTGAGCTTGCGAAATCAATGGGCATAGAAGGTGATCATTTGCAGTCGCTCGTTCACGACGAAGCGTTGGTTAGGAAGGTATCTGGATCGCTTATTGAAACAGGCAGGCAAGGAGGACTCAAAGGCATTGAGCTGATTAATACTGCAGTGCTGACGGACAAAGAATGGACTCCTCAGAACGGGTTTGTAACTCCTGCGCAGAAACTGCAACGTCGTGCTATTCTCGAGGACAACCGTGCTGCAGTGACTGAAGCATACAACCGCACTGAGGGCGATGCATGATTGGCGTCAATATATTTGTTCTTTTTCCTGAGAATTGGTATGTAGACTATATGAGCCATTTAATTAACGACCACTGGCCCGTTTACGTGACGATAAAGTAGCGTAACATTGTTCGATTGTTATTGTATGGGGAAAAAGCATTAAGATTCTTAAACTCTAAATTAGAGTTTATTGAGATGATATTTTTTTAATCCGAGGAACAGTGTTTCCCCACAGTACTTAATTCTTTTCAGTCAAACATTTTTTAGCTATTTGGTACGTCGTTTTGCATTTTTGAGGTTGCGAAATAGTTGATTTTGTGTATCTTTTTGTATTGCTCGAAGAAAACGGCGATACGATTTGAGTGGCGATCACAGAGCGTTAGAGAAGCAGCTAAAACGCTTGTGAACAGCGGTTGTAGCGGTTTGCAAAGGAGATCAACAGGACAGAAATGTCAAGTGTACGCGTGTTACGCTCGGTGAAGGAAGTGCGCGCATGGAAAAAGAAATTTCAGAGCATAGGACTTGTACCGACAATGGGTGCATTGCATGAGGGTCACCTAGAACTTGTGAAGAAGAGTATAGCGATGAACGAGAAAACACTTGTTTCTGTATTTGTCAATCCGTCGCAGTTTTCACCAACAGAGGATTTAAGTACTTACCCGCGGACTCTGGAAGCGGATTTGGCGTCGCTTGAACGGCTCGGATCAAGCGTGTCGGTGTTTCATCCGCCGGTATCCGAAATGTACCCATGCGGGATCAGCACTAACGTGGACGAGCAAATAGGAGCATTTGTGAGTGTTGACGGAATAGGTTCAAAATTAGAAGGACAGTTTCGACCTCACTTTTTTCGTGGAGTATCAACAGTTGTATCAAAATTGATAAATATATGCGCGCCGCGATACACTTACTTTGGACAGAAAGACGTACAACAAACCGTGGTAGTTCGCCGTTTAGTGAATGATCTATTTCTACCTACAGAGATTGTTGTATGCCCAACAGTACGGGAATCTACTGGGTTAGCTATGAGTTCACGAAATATATATATGGACGATACAACGAGATACGAGGTGGCACCGAACATTTTCAAAGCATTATGCGCGGCAGAGAATCGTTATCGAGAGAAGGCACAGACAGAAGAAAGTGTAAACGCGCAGGAGATAAAGGAGGCAGGACTTGAAATTCTTGAATCTACACCTGGTATTCAGATTGAATACTTTGAGGTTTCTGATCCCGTGACGCTCGATTCTATGGACACAGTCTCATCAGCGGCTAAATCCTCACAACCACAGCACCCAGAACAATGGACTGCTATTATATCTACTGCAATTACTCTACCAGGTCGCGACCGACGCGTGCGTTTAATTGATAATGTCGTTTTGTAATGTACATAACAATTATTTTGATATTATTATAACTCATTTAGCTTGTTATTGACTTAACTATTTACTTGCTTTAATTGCCTAATGTACCTTTTACCTTCTACCACCAACCCCCCCCCCCCAAAAACACTCCACATGTCATCTTCACAGGAGGACAACCATTCGGGCCGTAAGATCGCCGATTCTTCTGATCCGCCGTTTCATATGCCTATAGTATTTAAACGGGCGGCAGCTGATTTGCCAGCAACGCATATAGATACCAAAGACGACCAGCAAAGTGCAGAAATCCTCGATATATACGGTCCAGATGAAGGCTCGCCGTATCCGGAAACTGAGATAGAGAAACAGATCCAATCGCGCATAAAAGCTGATATTCTACGTTCAAAACTCAACTACTCTGACCCGTTTGACGACATCCACGACAGGTACGGGTTCAGGCGGCAAACAGCCAAGATTTCGCTTGACCAATATAACACTTGGTGGAATGAGTACAAGCCATACATACAACGCAGAGAACGTAAATGGCAAGATTTGATGTCAGAAGTTGGATTGTACCACAAGGATACAGCTATTCCACCTACAAGGTTCCCACCGCGGTCGTCAAAGGTCACCAGGTATATACGTAAAGGCATCCCTGCTGCATGGCGCGGCAATGCCTGGTTCTGGTACGCACAAGGACCTCAATATCTCGCTAAACATCCAGGACTTTATGATTCTATGTGGAAAAGAGCATTTACTAATCACAATAGAGACATTGATGTCATAGAACGTGATCTGCACCGCACTTTCCCGGATAACCTGCTTTTTACCAACCATAATCAAACAGACGACGAGAGTCCCATGATTTCCGCTCTCAGACGCGTGCTGCTAGCCTATTCTGAATATATACCTGCTACGGGGTACTGTCAGAGCTTGAACTTTCTTGCTGGCGTGTTCCTGATCTTTCTAGATGAAGAAAAGGCATTCTGGATGCTCGTTATCATTACACAAAAGTATCTCCCAGGAATGCACGACGAAAACCTCGAAGGAGCAAACATTGATCAGGGTGTCTTAATGATTTCCGTCAAAGATACATTGCCAACAGTATGGAGTAAGATTGGTATGGGGTTTGATGGATTTTCTGCGGATCAAGTACGTGAAACAACTGATTCTGCTGGTGCAACCTCTCAAGACGACAAAGAACTAATTACGCACAGTCGCGCGTCTACGGAATTTATTAGGAAATTACCCCCAATCACATTATCTACAACTTCATGGTTTATGTCAGGGTTCATAGGAACGCTTCCTTTTGAGTCCGTTGTGCGTATATGGGACTGCTTCTTCTATGAGGGTTCCAAAGTGTTCTTCAGAATCGCTCTAACAATACTCAAACTTTGCGAACCAGAATTGAATGCGTTATCTGATCCTATTGATGTGTTCCAAACAGTTCAGGATGTACCAAAATCTATGGTAGACCCGAACTATCTTCTGACATCTTGTTTTAAAAGGAACAACGGTTTCGGTCATATATCCGAAGCCGAAGTGCGCGCACGACGGATGTATGTATCTGAAATTCGACGACGCACTTCCCGTGGCCAGCTAGGACTCAACAGGAATGGCAACCCGCCATCAGACCAAAACTTCCAGCAGTGGGATAACAAAATGTATAAGTTCCAGAAGAGAAGTAACAGCCCTCTTCTGCATGGGCTGCCGCTCCGCTTGAGAATGCATCGTCTAAAATTAGCAGCTGATAACAATGCTTAGACAGTCTGAATATGATGAACCATTTGCATGATACAAAAGAAACACCAAACAATATATCCCCATTAAACCACCCTTTTCATTAATTTTTATGTATCAAGAATTAACCAACACTAGTTCCACTGGCTTCCCTCAAAGACGCTGGCAGATGCAGTAAACGAGAAATTAGGGAAATCTAAATTCTCCTTTTCAGGTTGTGCCGCTGGAATGGGAAACCCTCCATTCACTTCCGGCGATGACACGTATCCGTTGTCGATAATATCGTCGGTCGCTCGAGGTGTCGGAATGTCCACACCGCCGCTTGTCATTGTCCCTTGTCGAGAAGACACATTGCTCACTGCATCCGCAAACGCATTCCGCTTGGCTGGCATCTTAGTAGCCTTTTGTTCGGGCGATATCAGCGACATTGTCGTGAACTCATCCGAGAAATTCTCCGCCAGCGCAGGATCGGTGATAATAGGGACAATAGGCGGAGTGATGCTTCTGTAGTCGTGTTCTAAGGCATAGAAATCAACTTTGCGAAAGAACTTATGCTTTTTTATCTTGTCTAGGTCTGCAGGCATGCATCCGCCAAGTCGCTTTCTAGGATTTTTTCTGAGCAAGCGGGTGACGAAGTCTTTTGCGTAGGGACTGAGATGGAACGGTAACACAAGTTTAGACTTGGTGATCTTCTCTATAATTTTCGAATAATTATTGCCAGTAAATGGTGGAGACCCAGTAAGCAAGTCAAATGTCACTGCACCTAAAGACCACCAGTCTACTGCGCTGTCGTAGGGTTCGCCGAGTAGTACCTCGGGCGCGATATACTCTGCAGTTCCGAGTATTGTATCGCACTGTTCACCATCTTCAGGGATCTTCGATAAGCCGAAATCAGTCAACACCAAATGCCCGTGCCTATCTAAGAGACAATTTTCAGGTTTGAGGTCTCTGTAGACCACACCGACATTGAGATGTAGGTGTGAGAGAGCGAGCACAAGTTCGGCAATGTAGAAGGAAGCAACAGATTCTGTAAACAGACGCTGCTGGATCAAGTGGGTAAATAATTCGCCACCTTGAGCGTATTCTAAAATCAAATATAGTTTGGCTTCGTCTTGCAGTGCGTAGTAGAGCTTGACGATGAACGGATGCCTTACCGATTCGAGGATCGCGCGTTCGTTCTTAGTCTGTTCGTATGTGTGTTTCTGAACCACCATAGTGGCCTTTTTGAGCTGTTTCTGCGCAAACAAACGGTTCGTAGTCTTCTCTTTCACAAGAAGTACTTTGCCATAGGCGCCGCGACCTAGAACACGGATAGGTTCGAAATCGTCTGGACGCGGTTTGTTGGGTAGACCGTCTTTCTCGGCTCTAGTACTGACGTAACTATTAAGTGTGGCTATAGGTACTTCATAGGATGTTCCAAGTCGCGCTGCTGATGGCGAACAAAGGCCACGAAGGCTCGAAGAGAGATCTAAACCAGCATTTGTCGTTGAAGCAGCAGTATAGTCTTCTGCCTCTTCATCGAGATCCAATGATCTGAGTCTGTCATCCAACTGATGCATGTTTGGAGAGTCGAACATCACAGCGGGTTGTAACGACGTCTTTCGAGAGTCATCCAGATCGTCGAACTGGAACACGTCCATGGCAGTTAAAGGAGCGACAGCGTTAGGTGACTTATAGCGAGCGTGCACGTGTTAAGAGTAGGTGGTATGTCTGATAAAGGAGAGAGAAAATTGGTAACTATGGGCTCTTATTGGTGGGTTATAATGAGCCGCACTTAGGGTCTGAAGCATGCAGACGAGGGTCGTTACTGAGTAAAGCACTACCACAAAATTTCTACCTGCGAATTTAATTGAGGCATAACTAACGCAGAACGAAAAAAGCGTATAACAATACAAACATAGAAGTGGGGGATCGCTGGAGCATAAGTGATCTGAAACATGAGGCCAACGGCCACAAGACCTAAAAATGTAGACTTGGGAGATTTAGAGTGCTGTTATTGGCTGAAATTGACTAGGATGAGTTAACCACTGACAGGCCCACCGAAAGTGAAAGGTCTGTGACAGTTGAATTAAGAATGTGTACTCCGACTCGCACTCCGACTGCGTGCTCAAGGAAATAGAAAAGTACTGATACCGGTTGAACTAGCGTAGACTGTGGAGGATTGACTGATTAGTGTGAGTTTTTTTTTTTTCGGTATCAGACACGGTTTGCTGTTGTGTTTTTGTTTAGATAACAAGTACAAATGGGAACTGTTACAGAAAGTACAGGCGATGCGCTCATCGACCGGGCACTCAGACAAATGAAAAACTCATGGGCAGATGCCGAAAATGAGATGATGGGTAAACGTGATCCTCTTCTTGTTGAAATAATTGTTTTACCACCAAGTCCGTTCACTTGCGAAGCGATAAGTCTTGCAAGGTACGAGCGCGCTGAGGAGCATTTAACCGATGCCAAGGATGATCCCGCTTTTAAGAATTTAGAGCTCGCAATGAATTCGATGATCACTGTCATTGAAAATGAACTACGTGATGGACAACTACTTCTGGATCATTTAGGAATTAAATACAAAGATTCCGGCGATGACGAGAGACTGTACTCGCCAGACTTTTCAATTGCACGCCTTGCTACGCCGTCAACGTCTGTAGACAGTCTCAATGGCGGATTTCATTCTTCAGTTAGCACCTCTCAACCTAGTCTGGCAAAAACTATACAAAATGAAGCAATTGCAAAGAGATTCTTCCTTAAGTCAAGTCCTCCACTCAGCATATCAGAATACATTCACCGCCTACAGAAGTTCACGCCAATGGCCTCGATCGTCTACTGGGTTGCACTGCACTACCTGCAGAACCTACCAATGCGTTTACAGGATCGTAATGTGCACAGAATTGTTCTTGCTGCTCTAAGAATTGCTAACAAAATGTCAGATGACCATATCTTTGCACACAAAAAGTATGCTAGTGTCTCGGGGATATCGTCCAGCGAATTAACTAACCTGGAAATCAGTTTCCTCTATCTCATGAATTTTAATCTTTCAGTGGACAAAAAGACAATCTCGCAATACTTTCCTGCCTAGTACACCGGTCTGTATTGATTCTCTAAGTGGGTGCAGCTAGGGTCTGACTAGCCCCTTGAGCATACATATACACACATCATTGCTACCCCCCCTCCGCCAGATTCTACCACCCTCGTCAAACTTATACTTTGATCTCTCCACAACAATAATGACTGTACTATCACCAAAACTGAAGTTTCAAATTGGAATTCCTACTCAAGTAGATGATACAACATACAAATGGTCTACTGATGATAATTTAAAAATGTTCATACTGGCCTTGGCTCGTGTGCCTTCAGATCAGGCTTGGATCTTCTTCAACACTAGACACGATCTCGCCTGGCCTGTCTTCTATTCCAGATATGTTCAAATTGTCTCCCTTAAAAATGCTATGGAATCTGATAATCTAACTGTATCTCCACCAGCTGCTCACATCATCGCAGCCTATACCACTGTCGCTCCTTTCTTATCTCTCCCGCAGTATAACACAACTAGACAAGTATCCACCCCAAACCTCCCTGCTCTGTCAGCCTCTGTGCCTGAACCAGAACTGCAAGACCAGTCAGAATACCCTGCATACGTCTATGCGCTGCCACAAAAAACGACTTCACTATATGTGACTGGCACCACACCGGCGATGTCGGGCTCTAGCATGCGCAGGCAAAAATTCGTCGAGCCTTCAAACCAATCGGTGTATGCTCCACATGTCACCGCAGAATCGGCACTCGCTCCACAAAGTGTGTCAACAAAGGACGAGTCAGCAGGCGGCGACACGGTAACGCCACCAAAATGCGAGCAGCTAAAGACCGCCGTCGAGCAGTTGCACACACCGCAGTCGATCGACTACGACAGCTTTTCAGTTTCCAGGATGATGCTCGCCTCAGATACAGTAACTCTCAGTTCCAAAAAATCACATAGGTTGTCTCCACGGCGCCTTTTTAAACGTTTCATTAAGACGAGTCACTGAAATGCAAAACTATTTAACAATTAAAACTCGTCATCCCATCGTCGTCGCATCCACGAGGCCTGTGTGGGACCGTGCGCCCCGCCATTTTCTGAAGGATCTTCGCCCGGAGGTGCCCAGTTTGCTCCCATAATAGGAGAGTATGTGCGCGACATGGTATACGTTGTGACAAACGAAGCCGCTTTCCCTTTAGATTTGAATAAGCTGTATGAAGAAGTAGGAAATAAAGGAGATGTATTCGTTCCTGTCACGGAATGGCCAGGAAGACGCTGCATAGTAGCGTACTTAGCCATACCGGTAGTCTGTTGAGGGTATGGAATAGTATAAGGGCCTGCTGTCTCTGTGGGTGCAGGAGCATTTACATTAACAGGTTCCTGTCCAGGCGGCGAAACAAGAAAGCCGCCATCACCTGCAGCCGGTGAAGTGCCTGTCATGTCTGTCAGTTGAAATCTACCAGAGTACACAATAAAAGGCTCATCGGGCGAGTCTGTGAGAAAACCTGAGAACTGGAGAAAGTAAGGGCCATCTGTACCTAATGAAGCATCGATGATATAAGAATAGGACATGGACGTTTGGTAGGCTGAGTAATCAACAGCTTCCAGTAGATAATCAAAACAGTTAATATCAGTGTTGGGACCTGTACAGATCATAATGCTGAAGGTCTCGCAATCTGAAAGAGACCAAGCGCTTGTGCCTTCATCGGACCACTCAACAGCCATAGTGGCGCTAGCGGCAAATGTCGCTGAAGGAGTAGGGCTGAGTATTTCAAGACTAGCAAAAACATATGTAGCTAGCAGGAGAATAAGAAGCATGCTGTGGGTTTAATTAGTATTGATACTCGGTTTGAGTGATATGCAATAGAAAAGGGATGAAGAAATTTCGCGTTCGGAAGTGTTTTCAACGAAATAGGCAGGCTAAAGAGCGTCGGGAAGGTGATCAAGTGCAAAATATTTATATACTGGAATCAACCTGAGATTCAGTATTAATGCAGACTAAATAGCAGGGAAACAGTGATTCGTCGAAAAGAAAGGAGAGATTCAGCCTTAGCCGCGCGTGGTGTATTAAAATCGCAAAAGGTTCCCAAAAGGGAAAAAGGGGGATTTTTTGGTTGTTTGGGGTTAGTAGGGTTAATTTGTAAATTTGCTTAAAATACCACGCACACTTCCGAAACCACCAAAACTGCTCGAATTTTTGCGCCTGATATTATGATTTGGCTCAAGAGCATTGTCAAAGTGATTGACAATTCTGGCGCGAACTTAGTAGAATGTATTCAGATTATGCGTAAAGGCAAAAAATCTGCAGGACGAATGGGCGACATGTTTGTATGTGTAGTAAAAGACGCACAACCGAGCACAATGAATACAAAAGTAAAGAAAGGAGAAGTACGTCGTGCCGTATTAGTACGATCAAAGAAAGAGATGCAGCGTCCTGATGGCACAGTCATAAGGTTTGACGACAACGCGTGTGTCCTGGTAAATAACGCCGGTGACCCTATTGGCACCCGCATCATGGGCGTCGTGGGCAAGGAAATCAAGAATTCTCCTTATTCGAAACTAGCTGCGCTCGCTCCTCGGATTGTCTGATTTAATCTTTGTCTGGCGTGTTGTAAATAAATATCACAAGCAGTCCGGTACCAAGAGCTGCAAAGAAAGCTATTGCACGACTATCGGGCGCTACCTCTCGATGGTAGTAGCTCCACTCGACTCTACATCTAACCTACTAATAACACACTCATAACTCATAACTAGCGAAACGTCTTGTTGCACACCACACACACATAGAATAGCGTCATGGCGGTCTCGGCCCTACGCTGCTGCGACTGGAAGAACACGCATTCGTGCGCATGACAGTTGGGGCATTCGCGGTCCGATCGTGGCAATGTCAAGTCGCTTCCAATATCAGTCACTACACCGGCGGTCTCCTGTGCCGACGCCATTAGTTCACGCTGCGAAACCAGCGGCGAGTCCGCAACTTCAACGTACGAACAATTTCGACACGCATATAGCAACCGCCGTTCCTCCTTATCTTCCTGCGGGTAAAGCATGTTGTTGCATTCTAAACAGAAACGAAAGCTACTCATGACTGTGAAAGACAAGCAGTACCCAGCAAGATATATAAATATCTATGCAATAACAGTAGTTGTATGTGCTTGCAAGAAATCGACCTGCTCGGTCAGTGCAAACAGTTCTTCAGTAAACGATGTTACCATAGCAACAAAATCTCATTATTTTTCGGCACACTCGAGGACCAGAACAGAACGCAACCCGAACGAAACTTCGCGGCATAAATTTCATCTGAGTTTACTGCGAAATGATAGCTTTAAGAGCGGCCGCCAGATTACGTATAGCCGGTGTTTATAGAAATGTTAGCGCCAGGACTGTTACAGTTTTGCCTAGTCTTGTGAGGATGAACTCCAGCGAAGCCAGTATTTCGCCTAAGATCGATGCACTTGTGAACGATATTTCGCAGTTGACGCTGCTAGAAACCGCTGAACTCGTTTCTGCGCTGAAAGAGAAGCTGAATATTGCTGATATAGCTATGCCTGTTGCAGCTGCTCCGGCTGCTGCACCTGGACCTGCAGCTGCTGCTGAAGAAGAGCCTGCTGAAGAAGAAAAATCACTTTTTGCTCTTAAACTAGAGTCTTTTGAAGCTGCGTCAAAATCAAAGGTTATCAAGGAAGTCAAAGCACTACTTGGACTCTCTTTGGTAGATTCGAAGAAATTTGTAGAAAGCGCACCAAAAGTCATCAAGGACCAGCTCAACAAGGAGGATGCTGAGAAGCTCAAGAGTACTTTTGAAGGTATCGGAGCCAAGGTTGTTCTTGAATAAGTCTCTGCAATGTATATAACGACTTCTTCCAAACATATTTCCTGAGAGCTGAAATGTAGTTTAAAGACTCGTAGAAGCCGCGTAGATTCTTGCCTGTTGTTTCATGCTGATACGATGTTTCTGGGTCAAAGGCAGAGTAGAAGTCCATTCCTGTTCGAAATCGTCCTCGATCGTGTTGTTCTCTATCTGCCATATCTGTTCTTTGAGCCTTTTATGTCTTTCGCGGTCTTGTTCCATCCGTGCGAGTATATCTTTGCGGGACATACCTTCTTGAAGGGTTTGACTCTGCTGCGTTTTCTCGCTGAGCTCATTAAGTAACGCATCGAGACTGGTTGTATCGCTCAAAAGACCCAGTGGTTTAATTGATTCAACTACTCTACGTGCAGATTCGAGATTCGTCAGTCCTCCGCGTTCTGGCACACATAATTGAATGACCTTTTGGAAATCTTGTGCTACTAGCCGCTTGTATGTACCACCTACCGTGTTTTCGCCGCCTCTAGCTTTTGCGACAACCGCAGCAAGTGATTCAATAAAAAACAAAATATTTGCCTTCACATTAATTGATGCTTGCTCCAGTTGTTCGATAATACAGCTCCATAGATCTTCGGCCACCACATCGTCTACTTCTTCATCCTCAGGATTCAAGTTTCCTGGCTCGATAGCTGAAGCTTTCATAAGAAACTCGCCTACTCTACGTGCAGTTGCGCTTGATGGATCCATTCGTTGAATCATCTTTACAAATTTCAATCGCGCTTCAAAAGGATCCATTGATAATTCCCGATCCTTAGCTGTCTGTTGCTAGAAGGGTTTACAGTTGATGCGTTGATGCGTTGATGCGTGGATGCGTTGATGCGCCTCTATTGCCTAACTGGTCAACCCTTATTAAAATTAATACCTATCTATTCCTGTATAATATCTTTTTTTTTCATATATTAAAAAAAAGTAGTTAGATCTGTCACATCGCGGTGTACGATCTGTAACACTACCTGTCCATCGTAAACCCAATATGATCTCGATTATCGTCTAACAGCCTAGCAAACTCCAGTAGCAGTAGAAGTATATATACATCGACATCTTCATTCCGTAAAACCATTTCAGCGTGTTTACGCCCATTCAGCGCTATACGCTCAGCCAGCCCTTGGTGAGGCTCAATCACTCCTTCCAGTCCCGAAAAGTACGTCAGTAGCTTCTTAGCATCAGCAATACCAACATCAAGCGGAACATAATGCAACCACGGTATTAGTCGTGAATCATGCCATTCGCGAAATATAGTCGCCTTGAAAGGCAAACTTTTGCTTTCTAGAAATGACTTGAACCTCGCAGAATGCGCATGTCCGTCAACGTCAATAAGGTACTTTCTTTTGAATTGGTCTGAGCTCGGTATACCCTCCAGCACGTCGTAGTATGGTTCCAAAATCTCTCCGCCTGGTAAGTTCAAGCTCGTTAGTCCAATATTGCTATGCTTTTGTAAGTATTCAGTCAGATCAACCTCGCATTCTTCGTACACTTTGCTCCCTGCAGCGTTTATCCGCTCGCAAAATACAGTGTCAGGTATTCGGTCCGTATACGTTGCATTGAATGAATCAATCATGCGAAGCCTGTGCAGCGTCCGGAAATTACTTTTCTGCACAAACCCACCAGTTAGAACTCCTCTCCAAACAATTTCGTCCATCTTGTGGTTCCAATCCAAATCATGCGTTTCGTCATAGCCGTACGAACCCTGACCGAGACGATACTTGTCGCCAGGCAGGAGAATGTCATTGTTTAAACTCGTTTTTGAAGTAGAGAACGCAGGAGCCATTTTTTCTATCTTTTGGAAAAATGAAGGCGATGATAAAAACCCGTGCTTGTCGCGCAGAAGTGGGCCCACAGTACACAGGTCACTCGCAATAGTTATATTCTTGACCAACCCGTTTTCTTTGTACAACGCTTCAATTTTTGAGAAATCTATGTCTTCGTCTAGCCACTGTTTCAAGAGCGAGTCGCTAGGACATGAAATATGAGCGTGCGAGAAAGTGTCCACGCTTGTAAGGTCCACAATACTATACTCTTCTTTCTCCGAAAAATCTGAGGCTACTATGCTGTGCGAGTAAGAGTTTAGCAGACCTTCATTAGAAGCACTCAATGCGTGCTCATCTGCAATGTTTTCGAGTTTCCTGCGTAGCTTGTAGGGAACCATTATGCGTGGCTCGTCCCGGGAATTGACAATGATATCCATGTTGGGCAGATATCGAGCTATATTGTTAATGATACGTTTGACGTCGGTTATACGGTAGCCTTCAGAAGTCGAGGTCGCCTCACCATTGCGAATTGTTATAAGATGGAAGTCTGGCATATCTTTGAGTCCATTTATACCAGCCCTAATTTTGGCAGCGGGCATTCCCCAGTACGGTTTGAGATCTTCGTATATGCGATCGAAATGATCAAAATCAACACATCCATGCGATAAAGCGTAATCAAACCAAACGTCAAACCCAGGAGGTGGAGCCCGCTTGTGTTCCTTACGGTACTTCTGTACATAGTCTTTAAGCGTGTACCGTCTGTACTGAGGCTGGTGGTGCAGATACGCATCGAGGTAAAGCTGCGCAACTGGATCAGCTAGGCTAATGTCGTCACCTAAAATTTGTACTATATGTTTGTCGAATTCTTCTGCAGAATTTGCATTGACATCTGGATATGCTCGCGTGTCCTTTAGCTTCGGTGATCTGGGCGTGTACAGCGAGCTTTCAAGCAAGATTAGACAGACAACTGCCACAGCAATGCCCAGATACAACTGAAGCTTGTAATCAGTCCGCAGCTTCCGTATGACGCGAGACAAGTGCCACATGCCCTGCCAAATGTACCAGAGCGTGTGGTAGAATTAGCTGGTCAAAGTAAAGGAGAAAATGAGTCTAAAATAGATGGCTAGTCAATAAGGTTTATTGGGCAAGTTTAAACATATGTCTAAAATGCTCCTCAATATGAAGTCCTAGTCGCGATATTACCACTCGTAGAGGCACAGATATACAGAGTATGTCAATCATTTCATCACTTCTCATGTAAGTTCGCAATCATGTATGTACGTAATGACCACGAGAGATCAGTATTGTAGCTGTCATTTGCAACTTGTCTTTGACCGTTGTAGTTTGTACGGCTAGCTGAATACCGGTGCCGCCCACGCTAAAATCGCCTGCATGTTGCATTCTCGTATTTTCGATCGGTTTGACTGTCTTAATAATTTGTCCCGAGACCAAACTATGTGCAGAAAGCAGGTCTGTATCAGTTACAATTGCACGCTTTAGTCCGTACATACCTAATCGCATTATCGAGCAATCATTGAATGTCAGGCCTTTTATGAGCCTATTCATATCTCGTATCAGGTCTATTTCTGCCTATATCAAATTCTGCAGTCACGTAGATTGTCACATGTTGGAGTGACACATTCATAGTACATTAGCAGGCCATAAACACGGAAGACGATCCAGGTGCCATACTAGCTGCTAGTGCGCTCCCCGCGGTCATCAGATAACCCTAACTTTTGACAGCGCTGTGCACCACTTCCAACAGTTGGCAGCATATACACTTTCTGAGCAAGAAAAAAAAAATGGCGTCAGTGTGTTTCCTTGGATGTGGTAATCTCGGTACCGCGATTCTAGTCGGATATCTGAAAGCTACGAGCAGTCGCGGTGCAGTCAGCGCTTGTGTGACAAGTTCCGCCTCCGTGCAACGAATTTTGTCGATTCTCGAATCATCAGTGCCTATGGAGGCCTCGACCGTCCGAGTAACATGTGATACGCAAGAAATAGAGCAGTGCATTGCGTCATCGCAAATCGTCATTCTCGGGTGCAAGCCACAGGTGTTGCCAGCTGTAGGCACACAGTTTCGGGCACTATTCACTAAAAGTCATACTGTAGTTTCGCTGCTTGCGGGCGTCAAGCTCGTTAAACTGTTTGAGACCTTTGGCATTGAGAATATCGTCCGTGCGATGCCAAACACACCTGCTATGGTCGGTGTTGGAATGACTGCTCTGTGTGGCCAGTTCGGCGTATTCAAGCAAGACATTTTAAAAGTCTTTGAATCCTGCGGCAATGTACTCGAAATCGACGAATCGAAGTTCGACGCTGTTACAGCCGTCTCAGGATCAGGTCCTGCTTATGTGTATATGTTCATTGAAGCATTAACGGAAGGTGGCGTTCGCATGGGCCTACCATACGCGACCTCCTTGGAACTTGCGTCGCAAACCGTGCTGGGAGCTGCCACTATGGTCGGAGGAACTCAAAACCCAGGTGTTCTTAAAGCGCAAGTCATGTCACCGGCTGGTACTACAATTGCAGGAGTAGCTACATTGGAAGATCATGGGTTCCGCGCCGCTATCATGAACGCGGTCAAGTCCGCGGCTGAACGATCCTCCGAACTTGGCAAGTAAGGAACCTTCAACACTCTACATGACCAAATGATCTCTTTTAAAACATCGCTAAATGTGCTGCGCTTTCAAATTCCATATTATTATATCCCTGTACCCTTAAACTTTACTATATCGGGTTCCCCACAACGGGAAACATACGCTCTACATGCAGATCTGACGATTTGCTGACCACTGGGAGAGGTGAATTTGCACAAGCTACACAAGCTGCGCGATTCCTTTCCCATAGCAACGCCGCATATCTCTTTGACTCTTGCTGCTCCCGTTCCCACCTTCCTCCCCTCTTTACTCCTCCGCAGCTGACCTAGAAAGGTATTCTGCAACACTTTTCTAGCCATACTGTTGATCCTCTGAACTTTTTACGAAGTGCTAGCACACAATTTTGGCTTTTGTTTATCTATAGTGTTTCTTTTTCCCTAATTGTGCTTGCATAAGGCACTCTTCACAGTTCTACTATCAGGAACACCCTATAGCTTCTTTCCCCCCCCTTGACTCCATTTACTATCAACTGTTTTTGTTGACCAAATGGGTACTCACGGTCTGCATCTTCACCATATTATATCGGGGCATTCTCAGCCTGCCGAACCAGTAGTAACAGCTGCTTCAAGTAGCAATGTCACCAAGACCATCACTACTAAGAGTACAGTTAGCTCTGGGAAGTACAACTTGTCCGATTTCAAGATTCTGCGCACTCTCGGTACAGGCTCCTTTGGCCGAGTCCATCTTGTGCAATCAGTTCATAACCGTCGCTATTATGCTATTAAGGTCCTCAAAAAGGCTCAAGTGGTCAAAATGAAACAGGTTGAGCACACTAACGACGAAAGACGCATGCTTAAACTCGTTGAGCACCCCTTTCTTATTCGAATGTGGGGTACGTTTCAAGACTCGAAGAATCTTTTCATGGTTATGGACTACATCGAAGGTGGTGAGCTGTTCTCACTTCTACGCAAATCGCAACGATTCCCCAACCCAGTAGCTAAATTCTACGCTGCAGAAGTTGTAATGGCTCTTGACTATCTTCACTCAAACAATATCATCTATCGTGACTTGAAGCCTGAAAATATATTGCTTGACAAGACCGGCCATATTAAAATAACTGATTTTGGCTTCGCCAAAGAAGTGCCTGATGTTACGTACACTCTTTGTGGCACTCCTGATTATATTGCTCCGGAAGTTGTTTCGTCTAAGCCGTATAACAAATCTGTCGACTGGTGGTCTGTCGGTATTCTAATATACGAAATGCTTGCTGGGTACACTCCATTTTACGATCGCACTCCTCTTAAGACTTACGAGAATATTCTGCAATGTCATGTTCGCTATCCCTCATACATTCATCCCGATGCTCGAGATCTACTCGAACACCTTATCACCAAAGACTTGACTCGCCGTTATGGTAATCTAGCTAATGGAAGTGCCGACGTATACAATCATCCCTGGTTTGCGGAAGTTGTGTGGGAGAAGCTATACTCAAAGACTATAGAAACGCCGTACGAACCTCCAATTGAACCAGGTGTGGGCGACAGCTCACTTTTCGATAGATATCCAGAAGAACAACCGGACTATGGTGCTACAGGGCCCGATCCTTATGCCAGCCTCTTCAAAGATTTCTGATTTATTACATTTCCTTATTTTTATTTCCAGAACTGCCTGTTATTTGTTGACTTTACTTCACTTCAGCTCTTTGCGTTTTATTAGCACTATTTTTGTCTCGAAACTGACCGTCTTAAAGGCTACCTAAGCCCTTTTCTCTTCAATAATACCGCTTAACTTCATTAACTTCGCTACATCTTCTTTTGTTCTTTCTTACTTGTTCTTCAACGACGATAACCTCCACCTTATGTTTCTGGATTAGAATAATCATCATTATCAGTATAGCTGTAGTTGCTTAGCTTACTGCCGCCGGTAGATCAACCATTTGGCGGACAACGCCAGATATAGCGGGAATCGCGCTCAGTATGACTAATTGTGTGCCATAAATAGCGAATGAGAGAGACGCGATTGCGCCTGCACGTGGGAATTTTGTCAGCATATCCGCGGTGGCGACGGCAGATGAATTGATACCCTGTACGATCCCTCGTAGGAGGTAGTCGTCGTCACGTATATGCAGCCATTTGAACAGTTTATCGCCTATTAAGACGCCGAGTATACCGGAAAGAATTGCCACGGCAGAACCCGTGACTTCGCTGGCGCCGAGACTAGTGAGCATCGGAAGTGCGAGCGCAAGTGTGGCTGAGCGTGCGGCCATTGCGAGAGCACGCGTAGAAGAAATGCCGACTTTAAAGCTGATCAGCGGATAAAGGAAGAAACAGGTTATAGCTGAGACTGTGGTACACAGTAAGAGCAATATAGTGTTGCCGCGCATTCCCGCGCGGTAGTTGAACATAGGTAGGGCTAGTGAGACGATAGATACGCTCATAAGTGAAGCGAGTATATCGCCAGCGCCGGGCCATGTACCAGCTAGCAGTACAGCCTGTGGGCCTACTAGTGTATTATATGTCCTTCCTGTTCTGTAGCTGCGAATAGCCGGAAGAAATTCCTTAGTATTACCGCCCGAAGCGGCCAGGGACACGAGGAATATTCCGAATACGGTGAGCGCAGAAGCGGTCAAGATCGGGTGAAGGACCTTGTTCCAGGGAGATTTGAGTCGTTTAGCAGCCATGTATGCCAGTACGTTGATAGGTCCATCGATGAACAAAGAATGACCTGTAAACGCGTAGACTATAAGACCGATAAGAAAGAAGAGCGACCATATGATGGTGTCCTGGTAGAGTAGCATGTAAGTAGCGAGTTCCTGTGCTGGAGAAGGGATGGCGTCAGCAAGCGGGAATAGCGTATTTGAGGGGGCAGAAAACATAGCAGTATTCATAGACATGTTTGTGATACTTCGTACAGCAATTTCAGGTTCTGCTACCGGACTCGGGGTGCGTAAGATTGGATCGTGAGAAATGTCTGGCTGGAAGTGAGACTCCATTGGCTGGAGTTCTTCGTCGAACTGCTCATCAGGCTCGTCGCGACGTTCAGGGAGCGGTTTGAGAAACGGTATAAGTCTAAGCGCGAGAATTAGGTATGAAAGAATGGCGAACCAGAATAGATAGCCAATAAGGAATACAGCACCGATAGTAAAGGCTTCAGCGATAGATATGGGTGGAGATAACGGCAAAGTGACGAAAGCTGGCGTGAAACAGAGTCCTATTTCGCGAAGTGGTAAATCTAAAGGTACATTTATAATTTTAAGTACTCTCGAGAGCGATTTCCTGGAGACAGCATTGAGACCAGTGAGCGTTAAGAAAAGAATAAGCATTCCTAGTACTGATGCAGGAAACCTTATACCTGCAGTATACAACCCTGTATCGACTAATGCAAGTAAAATTAAAACAACTGTAATACTTATAGGTACAATTATATAATTATATAATATTTTATACCATGAGGTCATTACAGCAATGCCGATGGCCTGAATGGCGTCTTTCATTGTAATCGATCTTAAAAGATCCATCTCATTATCGAAAGCTTAATTCTCAGAGAGCGATTTCAGCCAGCTATACCAAGGCTCTTTCTTGTCACCATGCGTAATCGTTGCTTTAAAAGTTAATCTACTTTTCAATTTTGTGAAATCGAGCCGTCCGTCTTGTACGAGCGCCGTAAGCTCTTCGAGTACGTTCTGCACTTTCGAGTTCATGTCCTCATCGACGGCCTCGATATTTTGCTGCTTTTCAGTCAACAACGAACCGATTTCTTTTTCAAGTTCAGATTTCAGAGTCGCAGGAGGTAATGCAGCAAACTTGTCGCTCTTATTCGCAGTAACTAGGACCTTGTACCCCTTTTTCGTCATCTCAGCGTACGTCAACACTTCCAGAAGCCCAGATGCACACTCTCGTAACCCTTCAGGTGTCGCCGCCTCAGATGCATCCGTAACATATATTACGGCATATGCGCTCGCCAGTTCAGGCCCAGCTAGAGCATTCAGTTTGCTTGATCCTGGAACGTCTACAAGCTGGTAGTCTAACCACCGTGCTTTACCGACCTTCTCAGACATAACTGTGGGGTATACGCGGCCATAGGAAAACAAGCTCAACAAACTGGTCTTGCCTGAAGCTTCTGGACCATACAAAACAATCTTCTTGAGTCCATCGCCCATGTCTTCTTCCCCAAATGTAATATACATAATAATAATCACAATCGCAAGTCCTATACATGCCGTGATCGGAATAACGTAATAAGGATTGTAACCAGCATCAGCAATAGTGTCACTGATAGTCATAAGCAACGACATCTTTAATATTTATTCCCTGAACAAAAAAAAAAAATAATAATAAAACTGGTTATCGGAGTACAAGAGATAATATAGGTCTCGGAGCATTACCTAAATAGGATAAAAAGGTTGCTAAAGTTTAATTAACCATGTGCGGCTCGACTATACGACAGATATCTACAAACATTCAGCGCTATTCGCGGTGTATTAAAAAAGTCTATGACTTGCTCACAAGATAAGCAAGAAGGTCCACTTTAGTTACAACATGCAACGGGGTCAAATGACCATCAGAACGCTGTGTAACTACAACCGCAGAATTGAACTCGAAGAACTTGTTCAAAGCTGACAGCGGAGTCTCAGTGGTGATCTCCACGAACTCCTGTCTTTTCTTTTTCTTTCCAGAAGCAAGATCTAGCATCGCATTACTAGCGGGAACATCCTTTAGACGACGGAAATCGGTCATCACGGCTTCAACGGACGTCGCAGGTTTAGCACGGCCGCTCGAAATATATGACAGCAGGTTGCCTAGTGTAACTATACCAACCAACTCACCAGACTCAGAAAGCACAGGCAACTGGTCGAATCCGTTCGCCTGTAGCACTTCAATAGCCTTTGAGGCACTATCTTTACAGGAAATAGTAACAACAGGCTTGAGGTTTAAGTCCTTGATAGTAGCATCACCGTACGGGGAGCTCGCAGGCGCAGTATCAAGTTCAAGAGGGAGACCGTGGCTAGCCATCCATGCGTCGTCGACAAATTTAGTAAGGTAAGATCGAATAGAGTCCGGAAAAATAACAACAACAGTGGCCGTCTCAGGCAGGTCTTTGGCTGCTTCGAAGGCCGCTTGGAGAGCAGACCCTGTAGAACCTCCAACTAAAATACCCTCTGTCTGGATTACTTCTCTCGCCAGGGCGAAACTGTGCTCATCGTCAGTCTTGATCCATTTGTCGGCAATACTGCGGTCTAATACATCAGGGACAAAGTCGTAACCGATACCTTCAACTTGATACGGCGCAATTCCATCATTGAGCGATTCTGGAAGAGCAAGAATAGAACCCTTGGGGTCAGCGGCGACAACAGTGATATTAGGATTGTGTTTCTTTAAACCACGAGCAACACCAGTAATAGTTCCACCAGTTCCAGCACCAGCTACAATCATATCGATCTTTCCCCCAGTTTGTTTCCAGATTTCCTCGGCTGTGCCTTCTTCGTGTGCAGCCGGATTGTTAGGATTGGAGTACTGGTCAAGAATAACAGCGTGAGGAATCTCTTTTTCCAATCGCTTGGCTACACCTATGTGACTTTCAGGAGCATCCCAGGCAGCTTCGTTAGGTGTTCTAACAATTTCAGCACCTAACGCCCGTAAAACAGACACCTTTTCGTGCGACATCTTCTCTGGCATAGTAATTATAGTACGATAGCCGCGTACAGCACCAATAAGTGCAATACCAATACCGGTATTTCCTGAACTGGGTTCAATTAAAGTAGTGATACCAGGAGTAATTCTTCCTGATTTTTCAGCCTCATCAATCATCTTCAAGGCAATTCTGTCCTTCACTGATCCGCCAGCATTGAATAACTCAACCTTCGCCAGAATTCGCGCCTTGATTCCGTGTTTCTTCGGAACCCGGTTCAGTTGAACTAGCGGCGTATTTCCGATAGCTTCAAGTATATCACGTCTGATTTCTGTCATGACTATAATCTAATCGAAAATACCGATGGCGCAATATGGGAGGTGGTGAATTTCGAAAATTTCATTAAGTCATCGGCTCCGTGTCTGTGATTGGTCAGTTCAACAGCCGTTGCTACAAAGACCGAGTACGCGTTCGTCTTGATTGCAACAATTTTTACTTGTGCTAAAATCATCTATGGTTTGCAGCGTCCAGTGTATCTTGGATACAAAGAACAGTCGCGCACAGTGTACCTGTTGCAGAGCCACGCAAGAAGGCGTTCTACACCTAGCCCGTATCCGCCATGCGGGCATGTGCCGTAACGGCGTTGATCAATGTACCAGTAATAGGGCTCTGGGCTAATACCTTCGCGCTTGAATCCTTCAAGCAGCTCGTCAGTGTCATCTATGCGCATAGATCCACCGACAATCTCACCTACACCAGGCATCAATACATCAACTGATTCCGTCACTCGACCATCCTCGGGTGTCTTCTTCATGTAGAATGATTTCAAAGTTAATGGGAACTTGTTCAGCAGGATTGGCTGGTTAATCGTATCCGTCATCTTTCGCTCCTCTGCTTCGGCAATGTCGTCGCCAAACTCAAAGGGTTTGCCCTCTTCGTTGGTAATTTCATGGTCGTTGAGCCACTTTAACGCCTCCTCATACGTCATTCTAAGGAATGGCAGCTTGGGTTTCTCAAATCCGGGGTTCAGCTTCTGCACAAGTGGCCCGGCAATAGGGTCTTTCAGCACATATTCGACAGCGCGTACAATGACTGTCTCGATATGCGTCAAAAACTCGTCAAACGTCAAAAAGGCCAGTTCGCTCTCTAAGTGCGTGTACTCGCTCAAATGGCGTCGTGTATGCGACCGCTCGGCACGAAAACTCTCCTGAATGCAGAAAACATCGCCCAGCGAAGGCAATAGCGTCTCAAGGTATAGCTGAGAGCTCTGTGTGAGGTAAGCATCTTCACCGTAGTACTCAAACTTGAATAAAGTAGATCCGCCTTCTACTTGAGTCTGCACCATGCATGGAGGAGTAACTTCGGTCAAGTGCAAGTCTTTAAATACAGCTCTAAACCCATCTAATACAGCCTGTCTCACCTTCATGACCGATGACAATGTCTCTCCACGGAGCGTCAAGTGTCGCTGGTCCATGAGCACGCTGGGGTCTGCTCCTTCCTGCACCTTGTTGGTGAATGCGTCTTGTCCTCCAGGAGCAAGACCAATAACATCGTAATAATCCGCAACCAATTCCCTGTTTCCAGGAGCATGTTTGCCTTCAGGTAAACTGTGAATTTTACCGTAAACAGCTACAGTGGACTCTAATGTGAGCGTCTGCGTACGTGCGCAGTTGGCAAGGTCGCCCGATAGCACAACTTGCAGGTATCCTGTACCGTCTCGCACTACCATGAACGCCAGGCCTTTTTGCACACGAAGTTGCTGAACCCATCCTTTCACGACTATTCTCTCTCCGCTTTCAGGGTCAGTTTCGAATATCCTCTTGGTATCAGCGGGAAGATCGGGCTTCACGATCTGAATAGCTTCAGCTGCAGCGAGTTTCGCCGCGTCCTTCTGAGCTTGAGCCGCTGCCTGTTGACGGGCCTTCTCTGCTTTCTTTGCTAATCCTTCAGCGCCTTTCTTCGCCTTTTTCAGCCCAGACGCAGAGATCTCCTCGTATTGACCATCTTTCTTTTGCATCACTTTGGCATCAGGCGCAATATACACAGCATAAGCTGCGCTTTTGAATGGTTTCTCGGCAGAACCATAGCCCGCAGAGTCTTCACCCTCTTCGCTAACATATACTTCGCTCAACTTGAGCTTCTCGAGACCGCTGGTGGTCTCGTCTAAATGAGTCATTATCTAATAATGTCAATGGTTGTGATGTATCTACACTAAAACAAATTTATGTCTTTCTGTCCTAGAACCCTTAACCCTGATACTTATCGATAGGTCTTACTGCATACTGATGATCAGTCTGTTGTATATATACTGTTTGAGCAAACAAGCGCTAGTTCAGGCTCTTGCAGCCTTCCACTACACAGGAGTGTCAATGCTGTTTCGACTTTGCGGAATCGGCGATTCGTTCTCTATGATTTTGTCCTCGCCATCTAGCAATTCTTCAGTGCCGCCTTCAGCGGACTTGTGTTGCAGTTGAACTAAATACTGCAACAGCACTTGGTTTCCAATAGCGTGTGACGCCATAGGACCCAGATGAGCAAATGCTTCTCGGCTATCGTTCACTACATCAGAGTCCGCTCTTTCTATGGAAAACCGTGGTGATGACAGCCCTCGTGAGCTTTCCGTGGATATCAAAGACGGTACTCCGCTAGCATTGCTCTCGTTTCCCTTGTCAGAGTCCTTGTTGTGCTTAGAAAACGCTAATTCGTCAAGACTAATAGTACCTTGAGTGTTGGTCTGTGCAACTGCTGCAGCTGCCGCAGATGCTGCCGCTGCCGCCATCTGTCTCGGAGGGTATCCACATCGATCTTTTCCAAAGTTTATTCGAAGGTTCTTGTACTTCGGCTGTTGCTTAATAGCTTCAATAGCTTTAATGGCATTAGCAATATTAGTGTAGTTCACAAAGGCACATGATTTCTCTGGTAAACGATTGATTTGTTCAACATCCCCATAAACTGAAAAATCTTCTCTCAATTCTTCTTCCGTAATATCGTCGCCCAGCCCGCCAACATACACATTGCGTGACGCACCGGCTGAAACAGCCAGTGCTATGTTGGCTGGAAGAGGGCCGCTGTGCTTTCCCCATCCAACTTTTAGTCGGCGATTATGCAGAAGCAGTCCTTGTAAATTAGACAATGCAAAAAATTGCGACGCAGCCGTGGCGTCCACAAAGGTAACAAAGCAGATACGCTTTTCGGGAATGAAGCGTACGTGCTGGAGTAGGCCTCCGCGCACTACATTACACACTTCCTCTAATTGAGTACCAGGGTGGATAGATCCAAGATAGACAGTTCGGTTGCCGACATTGTCCATACCTCCAGCTGCAGAAGCAACTGCTGCAGCTGCTGCATTTTGCTGAGCAAGTGTATTTGACAATAGTTCTCTATCTGCAGACATCATTAAATGCTCGTATCCTGGTGTTATACCAAGATACTGGGCAGCATTCTCTTGTTGCGTTTTTGAAACGTATGCACACCTATCTTTCCCGTAGAAAACCCTTCTGTTTGACCATTTCTCTTGTAAAGGTAACTGCTGTACACATTTGATCGCAGATGCTATAGAGAGAAAATGAACGAACGCAATATTCTTCTCTGGTAGCCTCTTGATAGCATCTATAGGACCAAATCGACTAAGGTCAGATTCTATTTCTTCAGATGTGATATCAGCAGGAAGGTTTCCTAAATAGACATTGCGAGTAGCCCCACTCTGTTCAACAGCTGCACTAACAGCAGGAGGAACGGCAGAGGGTTTGCCCCAACCTATTTTTAGGTCTTGCCCACGAATATTGAGACGCTTTAGAACAGCATCGGAGTGAAAATGAACTGCTGAAGCCAAATCCAAGAAAGAAATAAAAGCACAGTTCTTCTCTGGAAAAATGCGACAGGCTTCCACTGTACCCGAATGAACGTGAGAAAGTAACTCTTCAGGAGTTGTGTCTTCGGGAACGCCTCCCAGATACACAGTTCGGCTTCTCCCAGAAAAATTTCTGCTCGCATTTTCCGACTCATAAGAAGGATGATAATTTGGCATACCTGAGAGATTAGGTACAGCATGTGACACGGAGCCCGTATGGTACAGCGAATGAGGCTCTCCATCAGCAGCGTAAACAGGCTGAACTGGAATGAATCCAGGATGCATTATAGGAGATGCAGGGTGGTATAAAGCAGGATACATGGTAGGATAAGCAGACACGTATCCGTTTTCCGGGTAATCTTGTTGATCTGTAGTATTTGAGCTATTGGAAGAATTGCGGAAGTGGCTAGTATATGATTTTGAAGAGCCGGGGTCCGACGGGCGATTCTCTGTTGGTTCATTAGCATCAGCAGCCGAAGTAGTACCATTGTTCTTCTTAGAACCGGATACGCTACTAGAACGACTTCCGGGTAAGGTGGGACTCGGTGCAATAGAGTACAGGCCAATATAAGGGGCGGGAGAAAACATCGGAGAGCCTGGTGACTGTTCAGAGAAGAAGCTTGAGGGGAGTCCAATGACATTTTGAGGTTCGGGGGCAATAGAGGGTGAAGGAGGTGAAGCTCCATTCTCTTTGGAAGAAGATTTGCTCTTGTGCGAAGAAGACTGAGCAGTCGACTTGCGATGCGAAGTAGAAGGCGGATGAGAGGGATACATGCGCGAGGGGTCGTATTGAAACTGTGGAGCGGGGATCATCTGAGGCGACATTGCCATTTGAAAATGTGGAGAGCCGAATACACCAGAGTTCGGGGTAGCGTTTTGAAAAGGAGAGCCTATAAGCAATTGAGATGGGATAAGAGACGCTGTGTAATGAATATCGTAAGGAGAGTATGGCTGAGGAGATGCAGTTGCGTGCACATAATTCGGTAAAGAAGCTCTGTCCAGAGTAGGGACTTTTTGGTTTCTGCGGGGAGTGGCAGTAGTTGTCTGTCCAGGTGCAGGAGCAGAAGCAGCTTGAGTAGAGATTGATGCGGGCATTACTAAGTCGCGATGCAAAGAGCTGATCCTAAAAGCGAAGAGGAGTGGTTCGTAAAAGGAGCTTCTGAAGAAGTATTCGAAACGTGTATGTTCGAACAGAGGATCCAAAAGTTGAGCAGCAGATGATACTCAGTAAAGTGCAAGTCTTAAAGCGGACCGAATAAAGGGGGAACGCCTAAAATACGACCGAACAGATAATATGCGCCTAAGGAAAGGCTTATAGAGCTGATACAGTATGCAAAAACTAAGAAAGAAAAAAAGGAAGAAAGTAAGTAAATGCAAGGGTCCAGACCTAAGATGCAAAAAAGCAGGGGCCAGAACAGGCAATTATCAACCAATTAGAATTGCAAAAGCTTTGACGAATGCAAATGCAGAAAAGTTAAGCTTCTATATAAAGAAGCAGATTTCACAAAGGAGAACGAGCGGCGTGGTTGTAGGACAGCTACTGGAAACGATCGATGGAATGTTCGCACGCGCAAAGGGGTGCAGATTTTTGAGGAAAAGATGAAGAGAGGACCTTTATGAAAGGGATTTTTTGAATCTAAAGACGTAGAATCCTTTAAGAATATGTTTAGACAAAAAGATCAATGCAAATTTACGCGATCAACAAGCGAATGAAACACTGTAGTCGAAACGAATAAAAAGATAAAGTAATAGGGAGAACTTGCAAAGGCGCGCTATTGGAACGCGCACAATGAAAACGAAACAAAAAAACAATGATATAAAGAAAAAATTGTACGTTGTATGAACTCTTCAGTTCTATAATACTGTACTTAAGAAAAAGAATACGAATAAAATCGATAAAAAGGCGGCGACTGTTCCGGTCTTCGGTTGAGGAGAAAAAGGGAGTCAAAAGGTGGGAAGGGTCAACTAAGCTTGGGGATGGTATTGTAGGAGTGAGATGAGAATTGGGTGGGAAAAAAAAGTCTAATTGAGCAGTCGGAGGAGAGGGAGGAGAGAGGGGGTAGGTTAGAAAACTTACAAATTAAGTGGGTTCAGGGTTCTTTATGCGATAATTACCGGCATGCAATTCGTCTGATTCGTCAATACTACCTAACGCGGTTCCAACTGTCTTTAAACGGTATTCTTATCGTGCGCGTAAGGGTAGGTCATTCGTTCTATTCGTTGAGCAAACGCTCCAGTAGTTCTTGATTCGCTTCGTCCAGTGCGGCATACACGTCCTGTAGTCTGTTATTATTCATGAGATTCATCGCACATCCTTTGACGAAACCCTTCAACGGAACCTTGTGCGCTGGTCCAGTCTCCTGTAAACTTAGTCTTCGTCGGTCGCCTTCGTTGAGCGGCGTCTCGAAGGAATAATATACCTCCGAGTCGCCGTTCACCTCATGCACTTCTTCAATCATTAGCGCGACCAACGACAGTATCTCATTTGCAAGTGTGGTGTCAATCGCGCCATGTGCAAGTATAGCTACCATGCACATCGCATTCAGTTTTTTCTCATTCAATACAATAATGCTCGAAAATCGATCAACCCATTCTCTCACAAGATCGTTCATCGTCCGAGATTGCCTGCCAACTGCAACTTTCAATAGCCCGATACCGAACTCAGCGTCCTTTATTACCAGATACGCAAATACTAGTAGGCTCTTCACTTCGAGTAGCGCATACTTCACATTTTCGTGCAAAATATCCTCAACAAGCACATCCACTATCCCTATTGACTTTGTGCTCGTTTGCACGGAAAACAGTGCTCGAAGGTTTTCTCCCTCAAACAGTAGTTCCAACGTGCACAGGATATTGCATATCTCAACGCCAGAGTTTATTGACACATTAGGTAGTTGCATTATCAGGTTTTTCATTAATTGCACACCGCAGCTCTTGCACAACTCAAATCCATCTAGCAGCAAGTGCTGCTCAATAATACCGAGCAATAATTCAACGTCTTCAGGCGGTGTCTCCAGTAAGGCCACTGCCATCGGTCCAAATGCTTTAATTTTTTCATCAGGATTAGCCGAATTAGTAAGTAATCTCGACCATAAAAGCAATGCATCGTCAATTAAATAAATGTAGTCTGGATTGTTTCGTTGAATAGAGTCCCACAGAAATGCAAATGAGACTTCATACAATGATTGCGGAATATCTGAGAGATTATCGGCTAAATGCGTAAGTGTTTGTAGAACTGCCACTTTCATTAGCTGTTCATCTTCGCTGTCTCTCCAAAGTGGTGGCAGTACCGCAAGAACCTGGTCTAATCTATCTTGCACCTTTGACCCACACGACCGAATAAGTATTGCCACTGCTTGTAGTACGTAGAGTTTTGTTTCAACCATGTTTAATTCGCTGCAAAGCATAGACATCATTCTATCTAAAAAGAATAGTATGTATGGAGCGAATACATCAGCCTGAAATTCCCAATCGTCCACGCAATATCGTAATGCCACCACTGCACTGAAACGCACAACAATATCATTCATTTCATTGGAAGGATCTATAGTCTGTTGCAAAATTTTATACACGGCATCTCTGTCATTGCACTGCACAGTAACCCACTGAGATATGACCCAGCATATTCTATGTCTCAAAATCCTAAATGAAGGGTCATTACCTTGAAGGATAGGAACAAATGAGTTCTTAACAAACAGGTCAAAGTCTATATAATCATGCAAAAAAGTAGCACCTGCACCGAGTGCAGTGTATATTGCATCGCGGTTCATTATATTGTCGACACTGTCGGACTGTTCAATAAACTGAGCCAACTGAGGAACCATGTGGTCTGTGAACGCGGAGAGCATAACATGGAATATGTTCTCTGCGCAATGACGTAAATCATATTCCCACGAGGCCTGTGTCTCGTCGTAAATCCATTGCTCGGGATCCTCTTGCCATTGTTCGAGATGTGTCGGCGTCAGGGGGAAGAATTTCGTCAATAGCAAGTTAGATACGTAGTCAACATACTCGATAGTGAGTATATCATTTTTAGCAATGTGAAATGCAAGTTTAAACTGTTCATGTTTGTTATTGTCAGTATTTGATCTAACAACAAGTCCTCCTTCGCGTTTGACTATGAAAAGTGCAAGGCTTCGGAACAATTTTAAAGCCTGAAGCGAAACGTCCTTCCAGAAATCTACATCCATTTCTGGGGTAATTTCTGTAGGGTTTAAACAAAATATATCAGCCTTTGAATCTGCTAGAGATATATATGATCTGATTATATTAGGAGCACCAGGCATGAGGACAAACGAGTAGGGCTTTGCTTCGATGATGGCAAGATAGCATTTACCTATACGTAGAATGTGTTTTGCTAGCAAGATAGACCCGATATCTGTAGATCTGATCTGAAAAAGTTGCGGTAGTGCGTTTGACATTTCCGAAAATATTATGCAAGTGTGTTCAGAGTTCGGCATATTGTCTACGCAAGAGACTATCAGTTTGCATGCACATTTGAGTGACAGATGTGCAAGCAGCAGGGAGTCTTCGCCTGCTTGCAAGAACTTTGATATGTAGTTACGGTATGATTCAACACAGACTGAAAGTATTTGATCAGCCTGGGCAGCTATAGCGGTTTTGCGTCTACCGAATCGAACGTTGATGACGGCTTTCAGGCACTGGAGTAAACACGACCACAAACGCTCTAGTTGCGTAGATGGGTATTGCGATGTGGCAATACGCGCCAGGATATCATTAAACAAATCAGGCCATTGAATCGGATAATCTACTCTTGCTATTGTCGACAAAGCGGCGGTAAGCTGTGCGGCTACTAGAGGATGCGGATCGAGCGCGGCATCTATGACAGTAGCTCGGATTGATGCACGTACATCGAGCGGGATTGAAGATTGTGCGCTTCGCCACCTACGAGACACAACATTTTTGAAGTATGCTGCAGCAGCAAACTTTGAGTGCTCTGGAGCGTCAGGAGCTGTAGCAATACTAAGCAATTCTGTATAGAATCCAGGCATGGATTCTGCTTCTGTCAGCTGGTTGAGCGTCTCAGACTCACCTCCACCCGCTGACGCTCGTTGAAGTAACTCCTGTAATGTATCACGTGATACTGTCATTTTAAGACGGTATTATAGAAACACCCTTGTGATTTCTAGTGAACTTGGCGTGTATTTTGTTACGACGCGAAGTAATGACGAAGAGATCTGCTAGTCATTAGCTGTGGGAGGTTGGGTGGGCACACAAGTAGGGTATTGGGTGGGCGACTCTCTTCTACTAACGCCTCTATAACCTTTGGCAGTACGACATTCACGTTGTACCCCACAAAACGTCATTATGACATACAAATTGGCACAGTTCCTTAGAAATCCATATCCAACGCCGCGTGTGGGTCAGCTAGATGCATCGCTGCTGGATGCTGAGCTTGTAGATACCTTAAACAAGCAGCTACTGAGTGCGTTTGACGGGTTCATGCCGACGATCAAGACACATCACAGTACCGAGCTGTTAGTGGCTCTTAAGCTGCTTTTGTTCAAATTGACCATCTGGGATCATGGTACGACGTACGGTGGGCTGCTTCAGAATGTTAAGTTGACAAATTCTAAGGGCCAGCCGGCTACAAAAACCCAACGTGGCCTCTACGGTATAATCACTATCCTCGGCAGCTATGTCTGGCAGAAGTGCGAAGATACAATGTATAGAGAAGGATGGGAAGACGAACCACATGGATCATGGAGATCACGCGCTTCAGAAATACTTAAATCTGCAAATAAGCTCTGGAAAGTGGCAACAGCCCTTTCTTTTGCACTATTCCTCTTCTCGGGACGCTACTCTACGCTGGTGCTACGTATTCTACGTCTACGGTTCACTCCCGGCCGCGTGGTATCCAGACAGACTTCATTTGAGTTCCAAAACCGCCAACTAGTGTGGAGCGTGATTACCGAGTTCCTCGTCTTCATACTTCCGATGCTGCGTATTCCGCGGCTCCGTCGACGCTTCGAACGTCTCTTCAACAAGCAGACCAGCGGCGAACTTGACTTCCTGCCCCTGAAGGTATGTGCTATCTGCTACAAGGACTCTGATGTAGCTGCCGACATCACAAACCCCTATGAAGCAATTCCCTGCGGTCACATATACTGCTATGTGTGTCTACAGACCAAACTTAGCATCGAACAGGGCGACGGCTGGGCATGTCTGCGTTGCGGCGAACTTATTAAGTCTGGCAAACCCTGGATAGATGTTGTTGCTCCCCAGGGTTATGAAATTGAACTTGTCACAGAAAAAGAGATAGCTATTAATGAGAAACCTGCTGTCTCCGCAGACGTGACCGACCCTACAACCGTAGTCGCAGATCAGATTGCACAATCGGACGCTTCACAGTCGGAAGACTCGTACTCAGACTCAGAAGCGTTTGAGTACGATGAGGATCAGTTTTCCGATTAGATCTGAGATCGTTTATATGGGCAAACAACTAACTAATGGTGAGGCCAATAAGATAAAGAATAGCATGGGGCGCATCTGCCGAGGTTTTACCTCTTTTAAACTTTATTTCCCCGCGGTGCTAGACATATATATTTTGGCACCTGGATTCCCGCCTTTTCAACTTATTTCTGCCATCTCAGAGTGCGCATAAAAAAAAAAATGCCTGCAGCTTCGATTTACTCTGGGTTTGTTCAAAAACAGCCAAAACTTGAGAACCAGTACCACTGCGATTCTATCTTGAAGCGCGTCTTAAAACGGTACGTTTCCGATGCGGAATTGCATGCCCGTGCAGAACCGCTCTGGGTCAAAATGGGGGACAAAACAATCAGCGATGATTATTTCCGATGGCTATCAGATGCTGAAAAGCATCCACCGACTATCCGAAACCTGGACTCCTTCGGTAACCCGGTCCCGATCAAGGACTGTATCGTCACTTCAGAAGGCTGGAAACACCTTAAAGACGAATGTTTCTCTGAAGGCATTGTATCTATTGGCTATGACCGCGACGAATGGGGCCAATATGCACGTGTTGTTCAGTTTGGCGTCTACTACTTGTTTTCTCCGTCGTCGGCGGTCACTACTTGTCCATTTGCAATGACAGATGGCTGTGCACGCGTCCTCGAGGTCTACCACCCACAAGGACGCAATCACCCGGTGTTCAAACGTCTAACATCGCGCGACCCTAAAACTGGCTACACGTCCGGTCAATGGATGACCGAACGTAGTGGCGGCTCTGATGTCTCTGGAACTGAGACATTTGCCACCAAGACTGCCTCGACTCGCGGTGGCGAACCCGAGTACTCTGTTAGCGGGTTTAAGTGGTTCTCGTCGGCGACCGAATCGCAGGTCACGTTACTGCTTGCACGTGAAGCAGAAGGCGCCAAGCTCAACTGCTATCTTGGTTACGTACACGAGGGTGGCGTTCGCGTGTCTCGGCTGAAGGAGAAGCTCGGCACTAAAGCGCTGCCGACTGCAGAGCTGGAGCTCAGCGGCCTGAAAGCTACAAAAGTATCTAAGGATGGTCGTGGAGTGGCTACTATTGCATCTGTGCTGAATATTACACGCGCACATAACTGCATTTCTTCTACGTCATTTGCGGCACGCTCGTTCAGTATTGCTAAAGAATTCACAAAGCTCAGAAAAGTTTTTGGCAAGCCACTAATTGAGAATCCTGCTCACTTGAAAATCCTGGCGGCAATCGCCGTGAAACTGAGAGCTATGACGCATTTAGCGTTCTTCACTATTAGTCTACTTGGCAAGTCTGAAGCGGGAACGAGCACAGAAGCCGAGCAGATCCTTTTACGGCTTATATGCCCGCTATCGAAGGCATACATTGCAAAGAACTGTCTTGCGATTGTGTCTGAATGTGCGGAGGCGATGGGCGGTGTTGGGTACTTGGAGAACGACCAGGAGATCAATATCGCACGTTTACTGCGCGACTCACAGGTTCTGACAATCTGGGAAGGCACGACGAACGTGCTGTCTGATGATTTTGTGCGTCTTGTGAAGAGCAAATCTGCGCATACGCTGCCTGCGATTAACGCACTAGTGAATGAAAGCTTGGCCAAGGATACGCACGGATGGGATCAGGTACTGCAGGCGGAGATGCGTGAACTGACGCAGACTGTTGAACAGTCGTCATTGGAAGTATTGCGGGCGCAGGGCAGATCAGTCATGTTTGCGTTTGCACGTACAATATGCTCTGCGTTGATGATTGCAGATAGTGCTAGCGATCAGGATCCGATAGCAGTAGAATGCTCGCGTCGCTGGCTTGCAGGTGATGAAGGGTTGGCAACAGGTATTGAAAGCAAGGCCAGAATGGATTACAATATTGTATTTAAATAATACATAAGCCTAATATCATGATAATCAAAAAAAGCGAGGAAAAGAAAATGAAAGGAAAAAATATACACGACATTGAGCGCGGTTCATTAACCTAAATAGGTAAAAGAGATAAAATAAGGTTTTTCTATTTAAATAGTCTCCCCGCAAAGAAGGGATATGCGCTAGATAAGCCAATCTCGTATTGACGGATCTCTATTTAGCCTCTTATTTAACGTTTTAGTCTATTATATAAATTCCGATAAGCATCGCGTGAATTTCGCTCTTTCTCTTCATTCGACAATGTTTGCCCATAAAAAGATTGTCGCTGCAAAGAAAGCTGAGCGCGAAAACCGTCTAAACACGGTCTCCTCAGATTACCAAGGGCCTATCACCCCTGCAGAGAAGACAATACTAAACCTTGAAGCATCTGAAGTGATCTCTAAAGTACAAGCTGGTGAAGTTTCTGCTACTACTGTGCTTCATGCTTATGGTAAACAGACAATTGCTGCGCAGAAACATTGCAATCCCGTGACCGAAGTAATGTTTGGCGCATCCGACAGATATGCCGACAAGCTCGCCGCAAAGGCTAAGTCTGGCCCTCTAGCCGGTTTCCCTGTCTCCCTCAAGGATACAGCCAATGTACCTGGCTATGATTCGTGTATGGGTTATTCTGCGCTTGCATTTAAACCGGCACAGAATAAAGGTGCAATCATTCAAATCCTTGAAGATGCCGGCGCAATTCCTTTTGTTAAGACCAACGTTCCCCTTACGCTGCTCACTTTCGAGTCGTACAACGATGTTTGGGGCAATTCCGAGAATCCTCACGTTGCTGGTTATTCATGTGGTGGCTCAACCGGTGGCGAAGCTGCACTACTCGCTTATGGCGGTTCACGTCTCGGTGTAGGCACCGATGTCGCCGGATCCGTTAGAGTACCTGCGCACTACAGCGGTATCTATTCGATCAAATGCACTAGTGGACGTTTCCCCAAAGCTGGAAATAATACCAGTATGCCCGGTCAGGACGGAATTCCTGCTGTCTATTCGCCCATGTGCCGTACTCTCGCTGACCTATCATTCTTCACCAAGGTCATTATAGACATGAAGCCTTGGAACTATGACTACACCGTCACCCCAATTCCCTGGAAAGAGCCTAAATTGCCTGCCAAGCTCAAGATTGGTGTCATGGCTACAGACACAATAACACCGTTATCTCCTGCCTGCGAACGTGCGCTCTCCATGGCCACAGAAGCGTTATCTAAACAAGGTCACGAGATTGTCGAGTTTGTGCCCCCTAGAGCAGCTGACGCGCTCAATATCGCTACTAAAATCCTTTTATCGGATGCACTGAAAACTTGTAGCAGGAATATCAAGTGCGGTGGCTCAAACGATAATTTTGTCGGCTATGCTAAACGCTGGTACAGCCTGCCCAAGTTTCTGAAAAAGATATACGTTTGGTGGGTAAGATACGTGCGCAAAGACCCTATTTGGGCCACTCTCGCAGACGCATCTGAGCTTACTGCAAGTGAATTCTGGCAATATATCTACCAGCGTGAGACCTACAAAGCTGAATTCTATAACAAGTACAAGGAATCAGGTATTGACTACCTCATTACTGCTCCAGCCGCCACTCCTGCTTATCCATGCTACACTGGTTGGAGCGCTAACTCTGCGTGTCTCTATACCTTCCTGTTCAATCTCGTCGACTATCCTGCAGGTGTCATGCCAGTTACCCATGTCGACAAAGATAAGGACCAGTATCCCGAAACTTTCAGCCTCAAGAAACTCAACACTATCGGAAAAGGTGTTCACAGATACTACGACCCCGTCAAAATGCATGGACTTCCTGTTGGTGTACAGGTCGTAGGCCGCCGCTATGACGAAGAGGGTGTTTTGGCTGTCATGAAGAAGATCTATGACGGTCTAGAACAGATGGGCCAGTCCTATGAGCTTCTCAACGCTTGAGCATCCCGTAACAGTAAAAGGAGTGTAATAATAGGCTTCCTTTTTCAGGTTTTAAATAAAATGCCAGTTTTTTTTTTTTCTACTACTTAAATTACATTAATGTCAAAGCAACTGGTGTAGTACTCTGTGACTCCTTCAACTTTTGGAAAGTACCATACCCATACCATCGGGTAGATCCCCTTTGGAGTACCCTCTGGTATCTTAAAATATCCCTTGCAAGGCTGCATCTTCCGCGTTGCAGTATCGCTCGTAGTACATGATCCATCGTCAAATGGTGTCGGCCCCGAAAGCACGTAGTTCTGAACTATCTGGCCAGCCACAGTCAGCTCTACATTGGCACGCCCCGTCCACAGTATGACGAACTGTCCAGGATGAGGCTTATTATCTGGAGCGAGTCTGTCAGCTGTGACGTGTCCGTTCGGCTGGTAAATTATTTCAAGAGTCCCGCCCGATTGCGCTTGCACCATGGGGTACTTGTCGGAGTAGTAGTTGTTCATGTTCATTTGGCTCTCCATGCAAATAGGATCGCTGCTGGAGGGGTTTAAAAGATGGTAGGTTTCAAGGTCATCAAAATGTCCAGCTGATAGTTAGTATTATCGATCACTTTTAGTTCCATTGGGTAATGCTTACCGTATGCCCGTATGTAGCCTGTTGATAATAATGTCGACCCAACATAGCTGTTAATTTGGTCGATCCAAGAATGTGACAGGACTAAAGTGACAAAAAATATTAAAATAGTGTAGACCATTTTGCCCGTAAACATATTTTGATAGTTTTGGTCTTATATATCTTGTTCGTTTCAAATTCCACTCAAAGAACTCGACATGAAACAACAATATTAGAGAACGTCATAATTATCGTAGATCGGGAGTTTCGGTCTTTAGTTCCGGAAAATCATCAACAATACGCACAAGTTCCTTCATTGTCTTTGCAAGGTCAAAAGATACTCCAGCTAATCGCTGTTGGAACTGCATGTCTGATCGATCTTTCTGTGTAGCCGACACATCGATATCATTCATGCGCGTACAGCAGTCCTCAAGCGATTTAATGATCCATCCAGCATGTGATTTAAATGCCGCATTGTTAGAATCGTTAAGCGCCTCCTGAGAATGTGTAATCATGTCTCGCACCATCTTCAGTATTTTGTGCACCTTGCTCGACAACTCCGGATACTTCAGGTTCTGTCTGATCACAGTCAATAGTTCCTGTATGCTTTCCACAACAATAACAGTGATATCTTCAAGATACTTTCGTAATTTAAGCACAGAAACATCGATAGCCGGCTCTCTCACGGTAAGCGAATCTCTAGAGTCGTCATTAAATACATCGGCCGATGGTAATCCGTTAGCATACAGCTGCGCAGACTCTAGTTTCGATTGGGCTATTTGTCCCTTGAGATCAGAACTATTTAAAGAGAGCCCAGTTATATCACGATTAGCACTCACGGGATACTCTAGGCTCTGCGGCTCATTCAGTAGTGGTTTCAATTCTAAAGGCACCAGTGTAGGCTTCCTACGTAAAGGAGTCTCCATAGGGGCAGCTGCAACCTCGGGTTCTTTCTTAGGATTTGAATTTTCTTTGACTTCAAAATCATTTACTTCTAGCACTTTGCCAAAGGTAGGTTTGATAGTCTCTGTGGTTTCTGAGACGCCATTCTTCACAACAGATAGCGGCGCAGTGGTTTCTTCAGTCTTAAGATTCTTCAGTTTCTCTTCCATGTCATTGACCGAGTTGTTCAGTCCGCTTAAATTGTTGTCAGTATTTTCGGAAATAGTTTCGCTTATGCTGTCGATCTTAAGAGACTCCATTATCTCGTCATCCTCTTTTTTCTCCTCTTTAGGCTCTGGCACCTCTAAAGCTGATGAGTCCAATGAGGTTGACTTCCTGATTTTAACAGCAGTAATAAGTTCAGTTACGGCTGCACATAAGTCTGCTACAGCGGCATTGCAGACGCTTATAGGGTATATACCGTTGGAAGATGCCATTCCGCGGGTTACTGTCATGAGATTACCAGTAAATTGTGTAATCTTATCACACATTTCCTCTGTCCGATTTTCAAGGTCGTGTTGCTGGTCCTCGGCATCCAGTGCAGAGTTGATAATGGAACGAATAATAGACACGAGTGTTTGTAAGGTAGACAGCATGGTCTTAGTATTGTATTCCTCGTGGTAAGATTGAATAAAATCGTTAATGGCAATGTGAAACTCAGAGAGCATCGGGGCAGGAATAGCTCCATCATCTGTGATATACAAAGAAGATCTTCTGACTAACATATCTGCAGAATACAGGTGTGTCTTGTCTGGTATTCCTGACTGTCGATATGACTTCAGTTGTGCTTTAGCATTGGCAAATGCCTTCTTCCAATGGGTAAGCTGTTCTTGTAGATCAGTGACTTCGTTAGATAGAAGATCTGTAGTTTTCCGCGTGTCTTCCTCTGACTTTACGATTTCACGCATTTCCGCTAGAAGCTGTTGTGTTTCTTCTCGCACCTGGCGTGTAATATCCTGCTGTCTTCCTAACTCAGTCTGCAATTGCGCTAGCTCAGAACGAAGTTTCGTATTTTCCTCGGCGAGTTGTTTGTGGTCCGAGAAAGATATCGAGCCTGTAGAGAAGGGTTCTCTTTGAGGTGAACGTGAAGCTTCACCAAGCGCCCTTTCGCTCGCTTTTTCGTGCTCTTTTGTTAGTGAAGATATATCTGACGGTATGTGAGAAGTAGATGATGCGGTAGAATATTCATAGATGGATGTCGACCGGTATCTTGAAGAGCTTGCAGTGTGCTGTGACGGCGGATCAAATGGTTCTTGTAAAGTTCGAGTTGCGGGTGCCTGTTGCGAAGGCTTGTGCACTTCATGTGACTCTGAGGTATCTGGTAGCGCAGGGTATACACTAGGCAGAGGTGGTAGAATGTCTTTATTCGGCTTGGCTGGCGGAGAGGACTGTAAAAGAAAGGCAGGAAGGGTAGGAGAATCTGTAAGTGTTGTTAAGCGGTTTGTTTTCGCTATTTTGGGGCTAATATCGTGGTTGTGGTGGTTTGATTGGTGCGTGCCGTTTTCTTGTGATTGGTTGTGCAGTATATCGTGATCATGATTGTCATGATCGTCGTCCTCCTCGTCCTCGTCCTCATCCTCTACCATATGCGATATTTTGGGGCTGATAGAATCTTGTTTGAGAACGCGGGCGTTATTGCGACGATTAGGATTCTGTGGTGGCGGAGTTGCAGTATCGACTACAGGAAGGTTTGGCAATCGGCGTCTCATTTCGAATAGAATGTCGCTTGCAAGTTCCGAGAAACGAGAGTCGGGAAGTTTTGAGAGTTTCTGGCGGGCGACATTGCGTTTAGGATGGAAGTCATTCTGCGACTGAAGATGAGGCGCTGAAGGGCTAAGTATTCTTCGCTGGAGTTCATCGTAGACGTCTGTGCTGAGTTCTGAGAACTGCGCAGTTGATAGTCGCAAAAGTTTTTGTCGAGCTTTCGCCTGGCGTTTAGCATCATCGGGCGAATTGTGGAAAGAACGCTCACTGTGTGGGACAGCAGATATACATGTAACTGGTAGGTTTGATTGTGGATCTGGTACAGCTAGTGATGATTTGTAGAGGTAATTCGAGAGCGCAGCGTAGTGCGTTGCATAAACTGCTTGATCGGAGTTGGCGCGTGAAGCGGGATGCAGGGTCGTCGGCGATTGCGTCGAGGTCCACGGGTTCATATTAGCGTAAGACATTTCACTGAAGCAAGTTTAATGTCTTATAAGAATAAAAGGAATGGATTTATGGGGCTGTAGGGGTAATTATACAAACATGCCTAGACACGCGGTCGTAGTTTTCTACAATTGTTAAGTGTGGAAGGAGAGAATAGGGTTTAGGCGGGAGGAGCAAGGAAAACGACTACGGAACTCGGGGGGGATTTTATAAGGATGTAATAATATTTTTGCGCAGCAATATATCGCGCATTGGCTGAGCGATAGTTATGTGCGACGCATTGTCGGAAAATAGCGCCGGATTAAAAAGAGTTCGCGTCAACGACTCGTACTTTACTTCTTCAGGTAAGGATTTCTAGGGTCGTTCTTCCACTCGTCGGATTTCATTAAAGCATCCGCAGCTTTGGCAATAAGGTATGTAGAAACTACAGCACCAATTGCAAATGGCCATAATGGTTTAAAAAGTGGCGTAGGATACTTGCGGAACCCGAAAAATGACATTCTAACTGATCTTATAAGGGTGGTTGGTAAACGGTGTGTGCGAAAATGGTGGCCCGGGTTTCCCTGTAGATTGGCTGTCAAGTAGTGCCTTTTCCCTGGCAACCAGCCCGAGAAGGCCCGGTCTGCCCTCTTTTTGCTTCTTTATTGGGTCCAACTGTAGCCAAAATCATCGTACTTCAAGCCAGTAATTTTTTTAAAAAGAATTGTGTAACACATGCTATCGCTATTGCTACTATATTTTTCCAGTTGTCTCCGCGCCTTGCCGCCACTCTTTCAATAGACGGGCACGTATCTACCGTTTACTCTGTCCCGTGTTAAAACCCTTAACCCTACCAATATATGTCCCTCTCCCCCCACCTTAACCGACACAGGCGAACTACAACGTTTGACAACTTCCATCGCCATCGTCTGGCTCGTCTACTGGGTTAGCGATTGCCAGGTTTGCACCGCTTTAATACTATCATGGATTCACTTCTACCTGTGCCGCCGCTGCCTCAATCAAACCGGCATACTGACACACAGATAGCCACCGCTACCTCTACAGCTGCTACCCCGGCAGCGATAACGTCATCAAAACCAGATGAACTCGTTTATGGCCAGTCACGGATCCCCTCTGCGGCGCCACCGTTCACATCTGCACTGCAATATACGCTAGTACGTGACTTTGCGTACCCCGACACTCACCGTTTGCACTACGGCGGGCAGGCCCTTAAAGAGTTGCAACGATCTTCAGAGAGTAACAACGTCGAAGGTCCCCCATGGCACGAAGACGAGGACCTACGGTCCCCCGTGCGCGTAGAGGACAGCCCGCGCGAAGACCCAGGTGCAGATTTCAATTACGAGTTTTCAGTTACTAGTCCGGACGAGATCCACGGCAAGGCCATCGCTATGTACGATTTCGTTGCAGAGCACGAGAATGAAATGCCTTTGAAACAGGGCCAAATTGTCTGGATATCGTATCGTCATGGCCAAGGTTGGCTGGTGGCTCAAGATCCTCAGACTGGCGAAACTGGCCTGGTCCCTGAAGGATATGTTCAAATTGAGGCGCGATGAATAATACACGCTCGTGTACATTATACCTTACTTATTACTTAATGACACCGTTCTAATGCACTTCTGTTGATAACTAAAGTAGTAGATCGTCTAGCGCCCCATTCGTCGATTTGCTGGCACTGGTGCTCGTTCCACTGGACGCCTTCGCGGCAGTAGTAGTAGTCGACGGAGAGTTCCACATTCCTTCAGTGGCCTTATGCTGTGCCATCTGCGCTAACCCTTTAGGGCCTTGTGTGGTGTTGTGCGGCTTCTTCACGTCCTTAGACGCGAGATTCCAGATATCTCCAAAGACATCGTTCTTTGCCTTAGAGGAAACCGCCGGTGCTGCAGTTTTAGTGGGCATGGTAGCTGGAGAGCCACCAGCTGCAGCTCCAGGCACAGCGCTGGGACCAGCAGAAAAGCTTGCTGCGGGTGCAGATGTCGTAGCCGTAGGCACGGTGTTGAATAAGTCTAGGATAGAAGAAGTTGTATTCGAGGGTTGTGTAGCAGAGACGCCGGTGGTACTGTTTGAAGCACTCTGGAACTCTTCAAACTCATCGTCATCGTCGTCGGCGGCTGTAGCAGGCGCTGGAGCACCCACTGCCGCCTGCCGGGGCTGAGTGGGTTGATTTTCTGGCTCATCGAAAGAAAATAAGTCCTGCTCCTGTTTTTGAGGTGACTGCGACTGTGACTGCGTGCGTACCTGGCCTACAGTCGTGCTTGGTGCGTCGTACTCGTCGTATTCTGCATTGGCTGCAGAGCGTCTTGGCGGTTCGTAGTCGGTAGAAAACTCCGAGCCGCCGAACCCGCCACCGTCGCCGTACACGCCACCAGAATAGGAGCCGAAGCCAGTAGTATTTGTTCTTGAGCTGATTCGCCTATGTCTAGAATCCTCGATGGCGGCTCCGCCGGCGATGCCGCCGTATTTTGCTTTGTTCGCACGGGCTCGGGCACGTTCGGCGCGAACCTTGTTGAGATCGCTGAGGAGGTCAACAAGCTCTTTAGCGCGATTGCGCACATTCGCGCCGTTATCTACGCCCTCGTGTACATAGTGAAAGCTTTTGAGCATGGTGATCGTAGACATGTGGGACCGTGCGGAGTCGACTACCCGCTCAGAACCATTTTTGACAAGGTACTCGAGTAGCTGCAGTGCCTTGTAGATCTGTCGCCACTCGGCCACACCCTTCTCAGTAAAGCGGCGATAGATCATAGTCATGATTTCTGTCAACTGCTGATAATTATAGGTACCCTCAGCAATATCCTGCATCAAGGTCGAGGATGCACCCCATGGCTCATTGTTGGTGGCCTCACGGACCTTAGCCTCCATCTCAGTGTAGTTCATAACGACATTTTGTGCCTTGCGCACGTACGCCTTAACATCGTACAGGCTAATTTTCGATACCTGCTCTTTTAGCTGGTCCATTCAAGTAGCGGGGAGGGCTAGAAGGCAGTAGCGGGAAAACTTGTTCGCAGCCTGTGGTGAAGACGCTGAACCGGGAGGAAAGGTGGGCAGCTGGTAGTGTAACAATCTTGGCAGTTACACCGGGTAACTGTCTATTTTTTTTTTCTTTATGTAAGAAGTTACCCGGGCTACGAAAGCCACCCAAACATTTCTCCGAGGAACCTGTTGTTCTAAATGCTTCGACTGCGTCTTGGACTAAATCTCTGTAAACCTCGATACTTTTCCGCTACAAGCAAAAACATGGGCAATCTCGTTTATTTTGACACTGCTGAAAACGGTAAGTTTTACTCGACCAATTGTTTGCCTGTCTACTCCGCGTCGCATATGAGGATTGCGATGACAAATGCAGGCGCTGCTGTTTTCCCGTACGCTCAACGCAAATACTAACGACAAATAGGCAACCCGCTCGGCCGCATCACTTTCAAGCTCTATACTGAGGATGTACCCAAAACCGCCGAGAACTTCCGCGCTCTTGCCACCGGTGAGAAGGGATTTGGCTACGCCAAATCCTCTTTCCACCGTGTAATCCCCCAGTTCATGTTGCAGGGTGGTGACTTTACCAACCACAATGGTACTGGTGGCAAGTCCATCTACGGCAACAAGTTCCCTGATGAGAACTTCAAATACAAACATACTAAGCCTGGTCTTCTTTCTATGGCCAATGCCGGCCCCAATACCAACGGCTCCCAGTTCTTCATTACCACTGTCCCTTGCCCCTGGCTCGATGGCAAACATGTGGTTTTCGGTGAAGTTGTCGACGGAATGGATGTCGTCAAGAAGATCGAATCTTACGGCTCTCAATCTGGTGCTACCCGCTCCAACATTACCATCACTGCCTCTGGTGAATTGTAATGAAAAAGAAAATCCAATTGTAGGAAGACGTTGAGTCCTTGCGTTCAGCACCGTCATCTTATTTGCACATTTGCCACTGCGTCTGACGCCCTGGATATTGTCGATATGGGATGATTGTCTTTGCGCATTGCATTCTTCTGTTATTTCCTGTTTTATCTTCTTTTTTTTAGTCGTTTTCTTATATAATCATACATTCTTCAATCCGCCCTTGTGCCTAACTGGACAGGGGGTCATATTTGTATTGTTCCCAATCGGGAAGATGACACCCTTTCACCCCCCAAGTCAATCACTGTAAACACATAAACACACCTCTTTATCCGTGCGTCCATGGACATATCGCGGTTTCAGCTAGACACCTCCCTGATTCCTCCTTCAAGACGAAAACTTGTCCATAGCGTGAAACCCCTGCCTTCCGAACGTGTACTCGCCTCCCTACATCCGTCCAGAACCCTTCCGAAGACAATCACATCAAAAAACTCGTCACACACTGCCTTCCCGGCTTCCATTCCACCCTCGCATCTCATAATGTCTCCCTCAGAGACTAGAATACTACTTCGTCGATCAGCGCGCCTATCTCCAAAAACGCCCGTCAAACCCTGGGCCGGACCGCGCACAAGCGACTCGCTATGGTCCTCTGTCTCACGCGACTCCAACGGCAACACCACCCCACACTCTATAATAACTGTTGATGACTCACCACTAACATGTTCTTCAAAGACATCTCCTGACTTTGTGGTTATATCGCCTGATTCAGCTACACCGCTACCGCGTCGCCGACGTCTCTCTACCCACACCGTCCAGAGCTCGCCCCTGGTCGCTGATCCCACCTCTCCACCTGCTGCACTCTCACCCACGCGTGCTAGACCATCAAAGCCGCTGTTACACTCTCCTACGCACTCCCCCCTACGCGATATTGGCAACGATAACAATAAATATCGTGCGATGACTACACAGGAGCTTAAGTCACTGATCGCATCCTGGGGCCTCAAACCCATTGCCGGTACTAAGGCCTCTCTAATTGAATTCATACAGCAGCAAGAAGCCAGATCGTCCAACTTGAAACCTGCACCTACACTCGAAGAGGTACAAAATGAACGCCAACTGATCTATATGCGAATCTCAAACGCCGTTAAACAGTCACCCTTCTGGAGACCTATTCTATTGTTCACACCTATCAACCCCGAGCATTTACTTGAATACCTTCAAAACGAGGCCAACATGAAATCGCTTACTATTACTATACTATTCGATTGGTGTCTAGCTCACAGTGTCACCATTACCAAAAATGCTACTATTCTCAATCTTTACGCCGATCGCGGCTAAATTCATTCTTTTTACCCGTGAGCTTAATTCTAGCTCCAAAGCCGACCGATGCTACTCCAACTTTGATTCGTCTTACCAATCCAAAAATTGCAGCAATTATTCTCTGAAATAATCTCTGTTTGCACCTCAATTTAATTTAGCATGACAGTTCTACGCATTGCTGTACTAGGTGCGGGTATTTTCGTTAAGACTCAGCACCTGCCCTCGCTGGTGCACAACAAGAAAGCTGACGTTGTGGCTATTTATTCTCGATCGAAAGATAGTGCACAGACCCTCGCTGATGAATTCAACATACCTGAAGTCTATTATGACAAAAACAACTCTGACGGTAATACCTTGGAATCTTTGCTAGCCCGTTCAGATATTAACGCATGTGTAATCGCCCTCCCTATCCTAATCCAACCTGATGTCATCAAGAAAGTACTCTCTTCAGGCAAGCATGTCCTCGCTGAAAAGCCAGTCGCAAAGGACAAGGCCCATGCTGTAGAATTGGTTAAATTTTACCGATCTTTGCCTGCGAACCTGATTTTTAGCACCGCTGAGCAGTACAGGTTCCATCCGACCTTCCTGGAAGTTGCTGACTTCATCAAGCAGGGCGGCATTGGTGAGGTTCATTCCTTTGGGTACAACGAATCCTCGTATATCAGAGATGACAATCCTTACTATAATACGGAATGGCGCAAAACTCCTGAGTATCAAGGTGGGTTTATTCTGGATGCTGGTGTTCATTCAGTTGCTGCTATACGCCTCGTGCTTGGCGAGGACATTGAATCGGTTGTTGCGACCACAAGCTTGTACAAGCGCAACCTCCAACCCACCGATTACATGGCATCTCTTGTCACTATGAAGTCTGGTATTAAAGGTGTATTTTCTATGGATTTTTCTGTGAGTGTTTCTACATTCCGGTTTGTTGTTAATGGATCGAAGGGATCTATTGAAATCTCGCGGTTCCCGAATCTGGGGTACAAGATCGTTACGATTGATGGCGAGGTCATTGAAAAAGAAGCGATGAGCTTTGAGACCCCTGCACAAATTGCAGTATACCAGGAGATAGACACGTTCTTGGAGGATATTGTCAACAATAAGCATACAGAGCGAGCTAAGCCTGAGCAGTCAGTGATTGATCAGACCGTTATAGAGACATGTCTAGTGTCTAATGGATCAGTTGTTACAGTTGACTAATTTATTGAACTATTATATTGTTCGAGTCGTATCTGATTTAGCTAGATTGAATCTGAGCTGCTAAACCTTTCAAACCCTTGTTTACTGTTCGACTATAGAACCCAGTGGCCGTGGGATGATGGTCTAGCACGATCACAGTTCACAGTCGGTCAGCACACTGCTACGTATATACATTCGGCGGTGTCTACAGTAATCGAATAGATGGAAACCTTTAGTTTTCCTTTTTTTTGTTTTAGTAAAAGCATTGGATTGTGATATAACTGCGTACGAGAAGCGTTTTCAACGCAGATACGAGAGTTTCACGTTGAACATACATCATAACATAGTCTGAATCTATCGAGTAGCAGACCAAACGTTCTTAAGAAGTCCATCTTGTTGGGCAAGGCGGTTAAGAGAGTCATCAGCTTCACCGCGAGAGCGAACAAATCCGGAGAGGAGGTATGAAGTAACGGTGTTGGTCATGACTCCGTTCTCATCGACATCGGCGATATTGATCTGAGCAGAGGCGTGGTCATCGGCGCGGATGATTCTGTTGGTGGCAGAGCACTTTCTAGGAACGTAGAGTTCGACGAGTTTTCCCTTATCGTTTTCCATTATTAGTATGTGCAATTAAGAAATGCGTTGCAGTCTGGTTAGGCTTGGGTCTTAGAGCGTTTAGGTGTGGGAATGCGTCCGTAGGGTTATTAATATGTGACTTGGGTATGTTAGTTTTAGCATAGTAACTTACTGTACCCTATTTACGGCTAATAGAGTTTTCTTATCTGAACTGCATTTGAAAGCTGAATGTTTAGTATTCATGCAAATAGAGGCAAGTAGACCTTATAAACTTTTATATTTATAGATGGTTAATTACATATAATTATATTCTGTATATTGGTGGTATGAAAATGTATATAAATGCGGAGATATGAGTGGTTTTATGTAGTGCAATTAGATCGACATTGGAAATGAGACTTATACAACCAGAAACGAGCGCTTTTTCAGCTGGATTTATTTTAATCATTACCAAATTTTTATAAGTTATTGATTTTATGTGTTTATATTTAATTATTTACTTTTTCAATTACTACTTAATTCTCAATTACGAAAAAAGAACGTCTTATTCATTGATTTTATTCTCTGAATATGAAAATAGTTAAAGTTAATCCCAAATTCCACTAAAGGATGAATATAGCTCTCTTAGCACTAACAAGAGAATATATGAGGAATCTTATTAGATAAAATATAAAAGTAAGATCATATGATAACATAGTCTCTTAATAAAGTAATTGTAAAAACGTACATACATAAGAATTCCATGCTATGCATATATGAATCTAACATGTGTAATAACATGTCGAACAGATATAAATGTCATTATAGTGAAGGTGATTGTCAGACAATCGATTTGCATGTGAATGATCGAAAACTAGATACGTAATGCAAGTCTCGAAATCGGCTTCCATTTTTTAAAAATCTTACAACAAAATAGTATAATTTGTTAATAGACTTACTAATCACGCTCAAGATCTTGATTTTTATGTGTCCCATTATTCCCCATCGATCCACCCAAGAACTTACCAATAGTCATACCCTGCTAGTGCACCACAAAGATGAGTCAGGACCTCGAGAATCAACCACTTTTGGCGGTACGTTCTGGAAGATCAATTGGATCACAGTCTCGCACACCGCAAAAGATAATCACTATCCAGCGACAAAGATACAATGGACGAACTTGGTGCCGTATGGCGGCGTTCTCCGCAATTGGCTTAGCAGTAGTTGCCATATTCAACGCTATATTCTGGCCCAGATCTTCTTTAAGCCGTGATATCTCTTGGGTTAGAGGCAACAAATTACCATATGCAGAAATTGAACGTCTGATCCTCGAATCACCCGAACCTGATCGTATACGTGAACATAGCAAGTACTACACCAGTGACCCGCACCTCGCCGGCCGCGACTTTCAGCAGGTCGAATACACCAAAACCAAACTTGAAGAGTACGGATTCAATGTGAAAATTGAATCTTACCCCGTATACATTAACTATCCACTTGAACACCGTCTCGCCCTTCTCGAAGAAGGATCCGACAATTCTGTCGCCTTCGAAGCCACCCTTGAAGAAGACATACTCGAAGAGGACCCTACTACGGGCATCAAAAATAGAGTGCCTACTTTTCACGGATATTCTGCTTCAGGAAACGTCACTGCTCAAATAGTGTACGCAAACTACGGTACACACGAGGATTACCTCAATCTGGTCGCTAAAGGCATCTCTGTCGAGGGTAAGATCGTCCTTGTGAGGTACGGCAAAATCTTCAGAGGCCTCAAAGTTAAAGGTGCACAAGATCTCGGTGCAATAGGCGTGATAATGTACTCGGACCTCGCTGATGACGGCGAAGTGACTGAAGAAAATGGTTACGCTGCCTATCCCGACGGACCAGCACGCAACCCATCCGCCGTCCAGCGTGGCTCTGTTCAATACATGTCTCTCTGTCCTGGTGATCCTACTACACCTGGCTACGCTTCTAAGCCCGACTCGCCGCGTACCGATCCGTATGAATGTGTTCCACGAATCCCGTCTTTGCCTGTCTCCTGGAACGAAGCGCAACCCTTCCTGAAAGCACTCGAAGGCAACGGTCTGAGCGCTCCATACATGGGCGATGACTGGAGTGGCGCATCAAAGCACGACTATTATACTGGTCCTTCTGTTGCAAAGGTTAATCTTTACAACCTCCAGAACACTACCATTTCTCCAATCTGGAACGTCATTGCTGAACTTCCTGGCCACACCAAGTCTTCAGAGATCATAATTGGCAACCATCATGATGCATGGATAGCAGGTGGTGCTGGCGATCCGAATTCCGGTTCGGCAGCTTTGCTTGAGCTTGCTAGGACATTTTATGTTCTCAAACAACAAGGTTGGAAACCACTCAGGTCAATTGTGCTGGCTTCCTGGGATGGCGAAGAATATGGACTCCTTGGTAGCACTGAATGGGCGGAAGATTATGCTGACATACTGAAGAAACGCGTGATTGCTTACTTGAACGTAGATGTCGCAGTGGCTGGCCACTCTCTTACGGCATCTGGATCTCCGCTACTGGAGCGATTGTTTAGGTCTACACTAGGCAAACTCCATACCCCTGAAGGTGACTCGCTCATCGAAAACTGGAAAAACTCAGCACAGAAGGCTATTTTGTATCCTCCTGGCTCGGGATCCGACTTCACAGTATTCCAGTGCCATCTCGGAGTGCCTACGCTTGATTTTGGGTTCAGTCCTAACAAGACGGACGCGGTTTACCATTACCACTCCAATTACGACTCGTTTCACTGGATGGATACCTATGTTTCTGACTCCTGGGAATATCACAGCCTAGTTGTGAAGATTCTTGGACTGATGACAATCCAGCTTGCGGATGACCCTGTTATGGACTTGCGTGTAAGCGAGTATTCTAGGTCTATAAGACACTATATTGAGAATATCAAGGACATGGTCCCGAAGGAATGGTTGAACGGGAAGACTAACTCAATTGCAGCTAATTTTCACAAGATTGAGAAAACTATAGGGAAATTTGAGGGTAAAGCTAACAAGTTTGATGGACTCATGGAAAGTTATACTCATCGCCTCAACGAAGACTATCCGTGGTACCGATCGTGGCACAAGATTATACTATATTTGCGCATAGCACAAGCCAACAAGAAAGTAAAGTACATTGAAAGATCATTCACTCGTGAGGAAGGACTAGATAACGGAAGAGGATGGTTCAAGCATATTATTTTTGCGCCTGGATACTGGACCGGGTACTCTGGTATCCCGTTCCCTGGCTTAGTGGAGGCAATTGAAGCCAATGATATCGAGACTACGGAGAAATGGCAAGGAATTGTGTTGGAAAATCTGGAAAAAATCATCGATAGTCTGGATTAACATGTTTGAAGTGAATACTATCTAAAATGGCAATAATCTGTAGCAATTAGATCCTAAGTACTTCATTGTTCGATATTGCCCCGGATCAGTGTTTAGCTGTCCTATAGAGTATCGAAATGACACCGCTATACATGGGCCAAATCTACAATTAATTATCCACCAGACACAGGCGGTATAAATGCGATCTCTGAATGGTCTTGAATTTCAATGCTATCTGTGATATCGACCGTTTCGAGGTTTACCGAGACCTGGCAAGTATCAACGATTTTACGCACTTTTTCAGAATTATACAATGATATAACTTTGGTTACTAGTTCCTGAAGCGTCAATGGACATTCAAATTCGTCCTTGCTCTTACCTATAGCTTCTTTCAGTGAAGCAAAGTATAGAACTGTGATCATATGTTAGGTTCTAGGTCTATGTCAGGGTGTATTAGTATATGTGACATTCTGTAAATTATAACTATAAAATTAAAGTTTGAAAAATAGTTTTATATTATATTGGATTCATTAACAGGCAGATTATGGTTCTATAGTGTAGTCGGTTATCACAGTGGATTCTGATTCCACTAACCCCGGTTCGAATCCGGGTAGGACCTTTTTTTTTGGTTGATTATATCAGCTAGCTGCCATTGAGGCTCTATTTATACTGTTATCTATTCTTAAAGCATAGTGCATATTTGGGACTCAGAGACTTATTTGCCACGGACATACCACAGCTGTCATTCCAATCAAAGGATGAATCTCATTGTCAATAACGATCTGTTCGCGCAAATCGGCAGCCAACCTGTCGAATTACCGTTTATTTTCAGAGAATACTCTGCAGATCAGCTGCCTGAACCTACTGAGATTACAGAAAAGTGTAAGAAGTTCATTGGAGATGTTCAAAAATGGGATAAATGGAAGAAGTATGGTCCAATTCAGACATACATGCGTATGTTCGGCGACGAATACTGGTTCGCAAGATACTCTACGCATGTAGAGCCTCTATCACACTTCAAAGGCCTGCTTGAAGACCATACAAAACATGAAGTCGAATACATACCAACGGCTGAGTCATATAGGACTATTGCCACCAAGGGCGACTGGACATGTTTCGGTATACAGTATTCACTGCCATTTCCTTTCAAAAAGCGAGAAATGGTTGAATGGATCACAACAATCGATATGAACGATGCGTTCCTCATCATTTCATTTCCGAGCAATATATCTGCGACTCCTAATACCGTCAAAGGCAAGTATTTGTCTATAGAGTACCTTTACAACGACGGGGTACTGACTCACTGGACAATGGCTTGCTGTTCTGACCCTGGTGGATTCATCACCAAGAGAATGCAGAAGATGGCTATGTCTAAAGAGATAGCTCATGACGTTCCCTACTATCTAAAGTGGGCAGAGAAATTACATAAATAGCATAAACCCATAAACACAATCTGGTCAAGATGAAGAAGCCCCAATGACTTCCCATTTGGTATTGGTCACTTCTGCTAGACGATCTAGCAGTACTTCCATCGGCGTAAATAAACCAAACTCTCTGAATTCACCGTCGTATGCATGAAGCATACCTACAACGGACAAACCAGGACCAGATGAAGAATCGTCGTTACTGTGAAGAATCCATGCGCCAGAGTCACCACCAGAAGCAAACAGCGGCTGTGGAGCAGCTACTACAAACTCACTGGTTTTTAATTCTCCGTTCGCCCAGTACACAACTCGAGGACCATTAATGCGCCCTGAGGTATACTTACTCGTTGAACCGTATTTAAACACTCGAGCTCCTGCTCCTATGTAATTGGGCGATGATGGGTCAACAGATGCAACCTTCTTGACCACAGTACCATCAAATATTAAACTTGGATCGTACTCAGTAAAGTCAATATCATCTCCAAGTGTATTCGTTACTTCCTTTGTAGTGTTGCATTGGATAACAGCTAGATCAATCATCGTACCGTTGACAGGTCGACGTTCACCCCACAAAACTTCTCCAAAAGTCGTATTTGGAGTGTTTCTACCAGTAGCAGCCTGTCGGGGAAAGAATCCATCTAACTCTTGAATAGCTTTCTTGTAAACTTCTGCTTGCCGGCTCTCGGATGTGTATCTCTGCGATTCACGGAATAAAGTCTCACGATACATGTTAATCAACACAGCACTAGGCACTGAGATCCGTGGTTTTTTAGTTCCGTAAGATTCAGTCAAACATACATGAGCACATGACATTGCATACACATTGCCGTTTCCTTCATTGTTTTTATCCTTAAAGTCCGATACGGGTCTGATATAGCCGCCAAACGTGCCAGAAATGGTTTCTGCCACATCCACCGATAGAGAAACAGATATCGGAGGCCGTTCGAGGTCAGAAGGAACGCGGAACGGCGTCTTCAATACCGATCCTATTCTGATACTGTGTGTACTAATCGATCTGTTCGATTTTCCTGATTTTCCTGACGAATGAGACCCACGATGCGACATAGCACCCTCTATGATCGAATCATGCCTGCACATGAAGTGAACATTAGAGACCAGCTCTGTCAAAACTTCGATTTGTTCCAAGCAATAGGATGGCAGATTTTCAGGAGGTTTTAGTCCCAGAGTCTCTTGCGGTGATTTCTCAGCATCAGAAGGGATGCCAAACACAACAGTCGGAATACAAAAACCTGGAGAGAATCCGCGACATACAGGAGCAAGGTACGCGCCTTCTCTGTCGAGTATGTCTTTGGCTCTTGGGTCGTTCACGAGGGAGTTGACTACTTCTAAAACGCGGTTCCAAGCTACTGAACAAGCAGATGGCTCTTCGTCTTCGCTTTGTAAAGGAACGTAGCTGCTTGCAGGGAAGTTAGTAGGGTAAGGAAGCGAGTTTCTGTTCTGTGGCACTAAACCAAGTTTCAAACCCAAGTTGGATGTCGCAAACATTAGGGTACTCTTAGCGTTGTTCATTTCACTATCATTTTGTGCAGTACCAAGCTCTCCTTGCGGAGCTGGACCAATAGGAGAGTTGGCATCAGGTACGAGAACGTTGTCGCAAAGATGCAAGGAAATCTTAAGGATCTGGATCAGTTCCGGCATATCGTCGAGCGTCAAGGAACGCATAAGAGGTGTGAGATATAGAAACTGAATAGCGGGAATAGATAATGATTCTTTAATAAATTTGGTAATAACGAAAGCAGAAGAGATGGCGTTTTTGTGATTAACCCTATAGTGTTGGTACTCTGCGGTTATTTCGCCTGCTAGGTATGTCAATGCTTCGCGGAGTTGCTGGTGATGCTCGACAATTGAACCGGGAGTACCATATTGCATAGCTTTTGCGTTAGAATCCACACGGTCTGGCCAAGTGGGTGTGAAGGGAAACTGTGCATACGAAGTTGTCGTCGATCCGGATCGGCGTTCACGGGGTAGTTTTGATCCAAGAGCGGCTTTCAGGGGTTTACCGAGTTTGCGCACTTTTGCCTTATACATTGTTAGGCGATCAGTAGTGTATTCGGAGGCAATCGATGAAGCGCCCGTTAGACGACTTAGAGCATCTGTTGAAGCTGTTGACGCCGTAAATGCCGATTCTGTTAATGAAGGCACTGAGAAGACGGACATGGTGTCCATTCCGGCGGGTGGACGGTCTGATTGTTGATCTGTCACAGGAACTTCGTGATGAACAGGTAGTTGCATTCGTCGAAACCCGCGGCCTTGGCCACTACGTCCTTGTTGAGGAGGTGAAGACATCTAAAATCGTTTAGTAAAGAAGTGGGTCCTTCTGATCAGCCTAATGCTATATAAGCTTTTAGTATTGACCCTCAACCCTAGTGCCGTGCAGTGCGATTGATTGTTTCTGACACAGGTTTGTCGATGCTAACAAATAGTATAGCAGTGTTGTTGTTTTCCTTTTAACGGTTTATAAAGCTTTGTCAAAAGATTAAATTGAAGTGATTTGTATTTAAAGTATGGCTGTATATGTACGGCGACTACAAATAGCGGAGTCGCCCGTTATGACAGGAACGGAAATGTAGAAAGTTTATTTCATACTGTGAACCAATCAGAAGTTTTCACTGAGCGTCACAACTTGCTCCACCACTCTGCCATATACATTGCAATAATAATGGCTGAGTTGAAGGACAACTGGGCAGCATTGCCTACTACGGAAAGATCACGTCCTGTGCATTTATCATTTGACGTAAAGTCTAGGAGAATTGCGTATGCTGCAAACAAGAGCGTGTTCTTACGCAATATTGACACACCCGAAAAGTGTCTGCAGTACAATGGACATATTGCGAGCACTTCAGTAGCCAAATTCTCGCCCTCGGGTTTCTATGTGGCTTCGGGCGATATATCGGGCAAGGTCCGCGTATGGGATTGTGTGGGTGAAGATCTCATACTCAAGGGTGAGTACAGCGCTATCTCAGGTCGCATAAATGACCTGGCATGGGATGCAGATTCCTCTAGGATAATTGCCGTTGGCGACGGCAAGGAAAGGTATGGCCATTGTTTTACGGCTGACTCTGGAAACTCTGTTGGCGAAATTGCAGGTCACTCTGCTGTCGTCAATGCTGTCGCCATTCGCCCTGTCAGACCTTATAAAGCCGCAACTGTGTCAGACGACTCCAGTCTCGTTTTCTACAATGGACCTCCCTTCAAATTCAAGTCTGCCGTCCGTGGCCACCATACAAACTTCTGCAATGATGTCGCATATTCTCCCGATGGCACAATGCTTGTTTCTGTCGGCTCAGACCGTCGCATCATCTCATACGACCCTATAACGGGCGATTTCAAGGAGATTATCAACTCTGACAGCCACACTGGATCTATCTTCGCCATATCTTGGAATCCTAACTCTACAAAGTTTGCTACAAGCTCTGCAGACGGTACAATCAAGTTGTGGAATGTTAACGGAGAACTCGACCAGACTTTTATCGCTCCTTCAGGCGACCACCAGGTCGGCGTCGTTCATACCGACGAAAACACCCTCGTATCACTTTCCCTGGATGGAACTCTCTATTACTTCACGTACGGCACAGAGTCTCCTACCAGGATAATATCCGGCCACCAGAAGGCCATCACTGCTGCAACTTTGTCAGCCGGACGCCTTATAACTGGAAGCTACGACGGCAGAATCGTCTCCTGGACCCTTGACGGTTCTCCTACTCTAGTAGCAGGAGACGGACCTTCTAACCTAGTAGCCTCTTTGCAGTCTGCGCCCGATTGCGTGCTAGCTGTATCCTGGGACGACACGTTGAGATCCATTAGCGATGGTTCTTTCTCTGGTTTGGTATCTATTGGCGCTCAACCGAAAGGCTTGGGTATACTGCCGGACAATCACGCCGTGGTTCTAACGGAAACAGAGATTATAGTGTACAAATGTTCGCCTATCTGTCGGATTACATCGCTGACTGTCTCAGCTGCAGTGTCACTGTCTATTTCTGAGGATCTGATTGCAGTTGGCTCAGGTTCTTCGCTATCTCTTTATCGTTTTGTAGGTGGTGAGCTGAAGCCAGAGTCTTCAGCGTTCCCTGCGACAACTTCTCAGATATCTGTCATATCATTGTCTCCAGATGGATCATTGCTGGCGGCAGGCACTGTCAGTGGAAAGATCATTCTCTATAATGTCAAAGAATACACCATTATTACTTCCCGCTGGGCATTCCACACAGGCCGCATCACCTCAATCTCCTGGAATGCTGCATCGACGCATGTCGTTACCTCTAGTCTTGACACGAATGTATTCGTCTACTCAGTAGCCAAACCAGGCAAAAATCTGAAAATATCAAACGCGCACAAAGAAGGCGCTCTATATGCGCAGTTTAAATCCGACTCAGAGGTCTTTAGTGTGGGCGCAGACGCATGTGTTAAATCGTGGTCAGTAACTCTACCATAGAGCGTATAAATTAAATAGAGTCAAGTTAGTAGACGTAGCATTATAAATAAGTAGATTATTTCTTTCGTTTCTTGTATAGTTTCGATATGAAACTTGATCCCTGTGATTTAAGCTCTTTGTTCTTGCTCTTGTTGTATTCTACATACGCCATATCGTCCCCACCAGCAAGAGATGACAAGCTGCCTGTTGTTTTGATAGGCTTCTGTGCTTTACGAACAAATGCATTGGATCCGCGACCGATCGCATCATCAGCATCGTCGCCACGTTCCACCATTCCAGCTTCCTCGTTTTGTAGCAGTACTTCCTGTAGCAGTTCACGTCGCTCTCGAGCTGTGCTATAAGCCAAGTCCGGAAGTTTGTCTAGACCTTGCAGATGTGTAATCACTTTGAATGCATAGCCTTGATCAACAAGGAATGCTTGCCGTTTTGTTGAGTAGTACATTTCTTGCGTGTCTTTAGAAACAAGCGAGTAGAAGAAGGCATTGAATCCTTCGTCGTTTCGTCTCTTAGCTCGTAAAATTCGTCCTAATCGCTGCGCCTCCTGTCTTCGAGAACCATAATGTGATGATATTTGGATTAGGCATGTTGCCTCAGGCAGGTCTATAGAAGTATCACCTACTTTCGACAAAAAGATCGTGTTGATCTCAGGGTTGTGTTGAAAATTCTTCAGAATTAGCATTCGCTCATGCTGCGGTGTACCACCAAAGATGAATGGCTTCTTCAATTTGAGCGCATACGCCTTAAGAGCCCAGACATTATCTGAAAAAACGATGATCTTGTCACCGCGTTGTTCATGGTAATGTATAAGAAACTGACACGCCTGGAACTTTGTAGGATTCATGACATAAAGCAGCATGCGTTTCCTCGATGTTTCTCTCAAATATTCTTGATAAAATTCGCTCGTCATTGGACACCATACTTCAGCGCATTGGACATTTGCAATGTGGCCTTGACGAGACAAGTCCATCCAGTTGGCTTCATAAAGTTTAGGACCAATGAGAAAGTTGAGATCGTCAATCTTGTCATCCTCGCGCACCAGTGTAGCCGTAAGACCGAGCTTCGCATGAGCAGCAATAGTGCTAACTACACGACGAAACATGGCAGCGGGTACGACGTGTACTTCATCAAGGATAATAAAACCCCATTCTCGTGAAGTGAGAAAATCCATCATTTTCTGGGAATCATAAGATCTGTTTCGAGTATTAGCCACCATTGAATAAGTCGAGACAACTAAACCGGTTTCGGTAGAGAACCACTCTTTATGTTCAGATGTGAATACAGCTATACTGTCCGGCTGGATGGTGCTCCACTGTAGAAATTGCTGGCGCCACTGCATGACAGAAACAGATGATGTACAAAGAACAACAACTCCCTTTTTCACCGTACAGGCAGCAGTGATGCCTACCAGTGTTTTACCAGCCCCACAAGGCAGTACAATAATTCCAGAGCGAGCTCGACCATTTCCAAACATTTTGCTCAAGCTTTTCTCCTGGTAAGGTCGAATTTGAGTTGACGGCTTAAGGTCAATTTCAAGGTCGGGATTACGTTGATCGTTTCTGAAATCGTATTCTTCGAGTAGAGGATAATCTATTTCCTGGCACCTTTTTTTAACCACTTCGATAGAATCAGCGGGAACTTCGAAGGAATGGACCGTATCTTGATCTTCTTCGTCCTGATCGTCACCAACGACTGTTTCAAATAAGTTCTCAATTTTATCATTATGTTCAGATTTATGTTGAAGTTCACCTGCAGAAGTATCTGGTTTCTTAGTTCCGGGGATGACCAGATCACCTTTTGTGGGGGCCTTTTCGGAATTAAGTTGATCGGCACCATCAGAGACGACGCGGAGCGATGCGATTGTGGGATCTGAGAGCAGAGTCTTGAGTATATCTGCAGAAGAAGATTCTATGTAATAGTGGTTGTGTTTGAGGATGAGTTTAACTTTGCCGACGGAGGCGGTATATGTGTGTATGAAGTTTATGAGGCTTTCAGTGACGGGGACTTTAGAGAGACGATCTAAGACGGATATGATATCTGCGGGTTCGAGCCCAACGGAGACGGCGGCATATAGAGAGTAAGGCGTCAAGCGGTACTCGTGAATATGAGTTGGTCTCGACACGGGTTCTGCGATTGTGATGAGGAAGTCTTGGGCTTGTTCTGCGAGGGGACTGAACGATTCCAAGATGATACGACCATCGATCGGGTTGATCCAGAGTGGGCGGGCTGCGTGATCGGGTTTCAGCGAAAGGAATGAGAAATCGTGCTTGCCAAATCTGTTAGATACAGAATCACCTTTGAAGTCTGAGGGTATGCTAAGGATCTCGCCTTTAGTTGCTTTGGGTATTGAGTATGTTATTTTTATCTTTGGAGCGGGCAGATTTGTAATATCTTCGTCTGAATCAGACCTCGAATCAGACGATATATTAGAGAAATCGCCGTCAGAGAGTCCATCGTGTGAAGACATTGGCTCACGAAGGCAAAAAGGATGGCGATGGCGAAGTCGAAGTAGGAATGTGGTGGTGGGGGATTCAATAATTTAAGGTTTATTCGCCAAATGACCCCCGATATTAACACCGGGTGGATCACAAAACACCTTTTCCTCACCAACAACAGGCCAGTCCCCGACCGCACTTTCGTAATTCACTTATATTCTCAATAAATGTCTGTTTCTTGTATTTTTTGCAAAATCGTTAAAGGTGAGATCCCTAGTTTCAAACTTTACGAGTCTGCAAAGACATTTGCCTTTCTTGATATCGGCCCGACGTCCAAGGGTCATGCCTTGGTCATTCCGAAGTATCATGGCGCAAAACTTCACAATATCCCCGACGAAGACCTTGTTGAGTTGCTTCCCGTCGCGAAGAAAATCGCTAAAGCACTCGAGGTAGACATAGACGGACCCGACGGTATAGGGTACAATATCTTGCAAAACAACGGCAGGATCGCGCATCAGATGGTCGATCACCTCCACGTTCATGTGATCCCTAAACGTACCGAGAAGGAAGGACTAGTAGTTGGCTGGCCAACCTACGAAACCAATATGGATGAGCTCAAAAGCCTTCAAGAGAATATTCTTGCCAAACTTGACCAATAGCCGCATAGTAACGCCACAAGGGTTTTTCTAAGCTCAACTCAGCTCCGCTCCACTGAGTCATTGGCTCGTTCCGTGCTCGGCATCTCTTATCTACGCGTAGACGGTATTCTCGTGCCACCTCCTCTCGCTGTCGTAGCTGCTGCTGTCATTGCCCTCGTACCTCTTAAGGACGCAGTTCCCATTGTAGACGGCGTACCTCTAGGCTTTGTTGCGCCATAGACTGGTCGTCCGCGCGTCGACCGCACCACCGACTCTCTTGGAGGTAGTCGCGAGCCATGCATTGAAGCCACAGGCCGTCCCGAAGTTGCTGTTGCGGCGCGCATTGCCGACCGCGCTGGTTGTCGCGTAGGGTGCTCAACAAACGTGTCATCTGACACTGTAGACACATCCGCTTGACCGCCAAACCGGCCCGTCGACGAGCCTAACGATGGCCTATATCCTGATTGAACTGAAGATGTCTGTCTAGATGGAATGCGCGACCGCGGGGTTACTCCAGGTCGCGTTACTGACCGAGTGTTGACCGCTGGACGTGCTGTGGTCCCCGAGTTAGGCCTGACCGGTATACCGGGCCTGGTTCCGCGTTTCGCAGCTGGACTATAAGCCGCTGACACTGGATTTCGTTGGCGTGCAGATTCTGTAACTGTTGTGACTGTCGCGGTTGTCTCGATTGACTGCGGCGTCAGGTCCTCTTCCTCTTGTTGCTGCGATTGTGGCTGATCGCGTCCTTGTTGTTGATCCGTATCGTCAGTGAGTATTCTATCAACACCTGGAAAATCTACACACCAAGCGTTCATTTCAAGGCCATATAGGAACGCACCGAAATTCTCATTAAATGACCTGACTTGATTATTCAGTACCTGCAAACTCTCGAGATTGACTTCGAAGTCAGATACCGCGTCCGCGAATTCTTGAATAGTCGGCTCCATCTCGTTAAGAGACCGCGGCAACACAAAATCATGCAATCTCGTCGATTTACGCGTAACGCGATTCGACGATTTACGCAATGGCGTAACTGGAGCATGCGGTCCTGCCATAAAATTCCTTTATTATTAAATGTACGCGCCTATATTTACCGCCTAGGGTTAAGAAATTAGGGGAAAGGACGACTTTCTATCACATCACACATCTCAGCCTTAACAACCGCCCCCCCCACATTTACTCATCAAAATCTGATATTATCAAGTCCATATAATCCACAAAATCTTCATTCTATAAACAAAAATTACTATCTAGTATTGTTATATACATAATTTAGTTTTTTAATTTTTGTTTACCAGATCACCGTCTGCACGTATCTCCAATCTTGCACGCTTCGCATTAACCGCTAACATCTAATTCTTCTGGTGAATCACGTGACTACACTGATTTGATTTCTTTAGTATCTGTGATTGGCTAAAATAATTTCTACTTTGGACCTACGTCTGCATTTTTATTTGAACTCAGATCTCCCTCCATCTTGCCGACCATCGACCTTTGACCGCTGCAGCTCGTCGCGACTCCTCCCGCAACTTATCGCTGCTCCAATTTATTTGGTGCACATATCAATTAACAGACATATTATATTTATAATAAGAATATTTAATTTGTGTGGTTGTTCTGTGGAGACGCAAGAACTGCACCGTGTCCTTCTATTCTGCCCCCCGCCATCTCACCACCATTTTCTTCATCGCTCTTGAAACCTCACCTTCTTTACTCTTCACACGCTACATTATACGTGATAGTTCTCAGAAACTTTGCATTAAAACAAAATGAGTATGAATACCCCCGACACTGATGAACCGAGCGGCAGCAAGGACACTCAAGAGCCTTTGCCGCTCAAGAAACGAAGAGTCACCCGCGCTTGCGACGAATGTCGTCGCAAAAAGATCAGATGCGATGCCGAATCTCCTTGCTCGCACTGTGCAGCTTACGGTTACAATTGTACATACAATCAGCCCTCATTGAGACGCAAAGCCATGCAACTGAAATCGTTTCAGGAGATTGAAAAGCGACTCCAGTCGTACGAGCTTATTATCCACGCCCTGATACCCGATCTCGATCTTGACAGCCCAGACTTCGACCTTAAACACGTGCTCAACCAGATAAGGCGTACTAGACTCAAAATGGAGGGTTCAGAGCTGGAAGCAGATCCAGAAGAAGACGGCGTGCCTGCTTCACGCAGCGATTCCGCCACCGCTGGCAAAGGGCACAGCTCTGAATACGACCACATACAGTCTATTTATAACTCAACTAATTCTTCTATTGAAAGGGCTGCTCTGATTAAAAAACCTCTCCAAGAAGCTCTCGCAGACTACACTGACGACAACGAGCCCCAGATTGAGTCTATGATCGAGGCTATTGCTAAACTTGACATCGACGAATGGGACCGCGTCGATTTCTTTGGACACTCATCTGGCCGTGCATTTTTCCAAGGTATCCTTTCTCAATTTGATGAGCACCTCCTTGACAAGTCATTAAAGGAATGGGCTAGAGTCATGAATTTGAACCTGGATGCAATAAATATGCAGCCTACAACAATACCATTCTTGACTGAGCTATATAGCATGTTGCCTCCAAAGGCACATTGCCTCTATCTTGTCGATGTGGCTTTTACTCAGGCGATGGCTCTGACTACTGTATTTCACGTACCTTCTTTCCTTGAATCTGTTGAACAAATATACGCTACTTCCCCCTCTGAATTCACAGCAAAGAAGCAACAATTCTTAACTGTTTTAATATCCACTTTGTCGGTAGGAATACTTTTTGCAGATACTCCTTTGGATTCTGCTATAAAATACGACAAATCACAAGCTTACGACTTTTATCTTGCTGCTAAGCGGGTTCTTGATTTCAAAGGACCACGCGGTTTTCATACAATGAAAGCTGTACTCTCTTTGCTTATGATGCTAACATATTTATTCAGTACTACCAGGCTATCAGAATGTTATACATTTTCTGGCATTGCTCTGCGCGCTGCATTAAGTATTGGTCTTCATCGACGGGTTCTTAACAAATTTTCCTCTATCGAGCTAGAAGTGAGAAAACGTCTGTTCTGGTCTTTAAGAAAGCTGGATATCTATTCTGGTGCCATTACGGGCCTGCCTACAGGCTTGAGATTGCGCGATATTACTCAAGATATACCGCTAGACATTGAAGATGAGTTCTTGACAGACAATGGAGTTTTGCCGCATACCAAGACAATTTCTCCTATCTCATTCTCGCTTGTTCACAATCGCCTCATTGAGATATTGGGACACACGGTAACAACTGTTTACCCTACTAAGCCGTCTACTATGGAGCAATCTGGTATGCATCGCATTAAGTACTCTCAGATTGCTCACATTGAACGCGAATTGCGCGATTGGGTGCATTCACTTCCTGAAGAACTCAAGCCGAACATGCAGAACCCGTGTGAGTATGGTATGAATCAAGGTCTCTTGTATTTATCTTACTGTCATGTACGTCTGTTTCTGTACAGGCCTTTTATCCATTACGTTTCTGCTTCTAGAACGAACACCACGGCTACAGAGTATATGTGCGCAATGAATTGTGTTAATTGTGCTCGCATTGTTATGAACGTTGCAGATGTACTTTCCGCGAAGAATATGCTCAATCCGCACTATTGGTTTACTATTTACACGATTTTCTTTGCTGTTACGTGCTTAGTGTATTATTCTTCGGAGAATTTGGGACATCCAAGTGCTTTCATTGTGAGAAAAGATGCTGAAATCGGCAAGAACATTTTAGGAAAGTTCCGAAAACATTCCACACCTGCAGCAAGAAATTACTTGATAGTTGTAAAGCTGTTTGAGAAACTGGATAAGCGAATGGCTAATGTTGACATTTCGCTATTCAATTCTGATACCTCTGCCGCGGGCTGGAATCTACAAGTCAAACCGAGGGCTGAAGAAAGTGCAGTTTACGACATAGAAAGTGTGAATGCTAATACGTCCTTGAATGACCCTAATGGAATGTCTGGAACTCCAAGAATGTCAGATATTGCTCCGAGCAGTGTGACGAGTGATATGTCCAAATCACCCATAAACGATTCTGGTTCGACAAGTACCGAAGAGCCAGTGATGTATGATCAGTTGTGGAATGGGACTGGAGTGGCTGACATGATTAGGTTAAACCAGGACAACGGACCTGCAATGGCAGGCGTACAGAACGACATGGCCCAGATGCAACACGACTATTCTAATATTGCGAGGCTAGCCGCTGAATGGAATAGTCAGCAACAGAATCGACAACAACCGCCGTTATTAAGACCGAAACCGGATAATAATAGTGATTCTCGGATATATGACGTGCCAGGAAATGATATGTTTGACGGTAGAAGCTGGGATGGAAGACAGCCACAGGCCAGTATCCAAGCTAAAATCGGTGAAAAGGAGAGAAGTGGGACGTTTGATGTCTCTTCAGATAATATGAATTACGGCAATGAATCGAACGAAGGGAACAACCAAAGCATAGTGACGTCTATGTATCGACCGCCTGGCGGTACAGACCCGGACTTCCCGCAGTTTGTTAATATGGGGTCACAGCAAATGGGTAACATGAGTGGCATAAACAAAACTAAAGGAGAATATGGCGGTCTAAGTGAAGAGAAAGTGGGCGGAGGAGATAATGCTATGGGCGGGGATTATAGTGGATATTTTGATGCTGTTCTTCCGCCATTGCCGCAGCTGTCTTCCTATGACATATTTCCTGAGTACAACAACAATGCAGAGTCTACACCTGAAGGAGAATTCTACGGACAATTTAATTTACCGCCACAGGATAGTACGGCCGAGAACGTTAGCGGTGGAGGTAGTCGATATCGAAGCTGATATTGATATCCGATATGATGCGGATGTATTATATGGTAGAATAGGAGTTCAAAAAAAAAAAGAACTAGATTAGAAATTTCCGTACTCGAGATCGTCGATAAGGGCATTATCGAGCGTCATTGAATGGTTATTATAGGTTGATTTCTTTCTGGGTAGACACCTGGAGACTGTGTTTTTGATACCTGCTATGTGGGGTAACTGGTCTATGCCACCTCTGTGGAGCACAGTTCGTCGGTAAAAGGTACTTGCAAAGCAATAAACGAGGAACATTATGAGAAATATGAGACCGAAAATTGCCCAAGGAGAGAGAGTTTCCTGGACATTAGTGGCAGCACAGGCATGTGCTGTGCGTACCTCGAAAACGTAAAAGCAGTCGTATTGTTCACCTATAAACGAGATAGCCGCCTGCTGCATGATCTCACGGTCACATATGAAGCTGAATAGCGATGATCGATAGTAATCTGAGCCCGGACACCGGTCTCCGTGTGTGTACTCTAGCACGAGTTTTCTGCCGCGGAAGTACGGCGTCGTAGAGTATCTACCGATTGAGACAGAACGTGAACCATTGTGATAGAGCGCGCCTATATCCGTTGAGACGGTATGGTCTTGGTCAATCAGCGGTTCGCATATATTTATAGAGAAGTTGCTCATGTAGTCATGTCCTCGGGCTTTATAGTTAAAGGTGGCACCAGCTGCTGACCGTGCTAGTCCGCTCAAGTCATAAAATTGGCCATTTTGTGAGTTCGTTATAGTACATTCTTTGTGAAGATCTCCAAGACAAAACCCTATAAGCGCCAGTACTGATATTAGAATCATTATGTTCTACAGCCAGAGTTTGTTGGTGGTGGGTTCATCAAACAATGAAAAAAGGTTAAATGACTTTCACTATAAAAACCCAAATGATCCGATCTGGCTCACATACGGTTCATGATCGTTCTGTGCCGCTGGATCAATTTTAATTTCTCCAATAATACCTGAATCTTCATCATCATCTTCTTCATCGTCTTCATCATCTTCTTCGTCGTTATCCTCGCTGTCCTCCTCGAGATCTACCTCGACATCCTGTTCGAGTTCATCTTCACTGCCGCTCGGTGACCCTCCATCATCCGTCCCGGACTCGAAATTGCCATCCAATTCTTCGTCGTCTGAATCTCCTGGATGTTCAGGAACGGGCTCGGATTTTACAGCAAGATTGTGTTCTGCCTGCTCTAATTCGACGGGCATCTCGGCATTAGCTGTCGCTTTAGCGCGCCGCGAGTCCGCCATACTTTGGTCATTCACACCCTTCTCCTTGATATAGTCGTCAATCGCTTGGTACGCTGACTGATCGATCATACTAAACTCAATATCTTTCTTTGTCTCTTCAAAGAACGACACCACTATATTGAACGTCAACCGTGTGATTGACACGTACGATACCGATTCGATCGCAGATAGCGGGAGAATGACCAATGGTTTCTTGAACCCAAACAGCAGGTACTCGTCGAGAAAAAACAGATATCCATCGCGCGATCCTAGGTATGCAGACGCTAATCCTTTCTTTTTGGATTCAATCTCGCGATTTAGCGGCCGCGAGATCGCCATTCCAAATCGCTCGATAGCGTCGATCATAAAATTCACCAGTGGCAATGGCTGCAGAGTAGCCGCCAGTCCTCGCGTCTCCACTTTCGTCATGTCTACAGGCAACTCATTCAAATTGATCATAATCATATTGTCGCCTTCTTTGAACACAATATTAAACTGTTTTGTAGCCTTGTCGGGCACAGGCAGTACCGCGATCAGTTCCGGGTTACTAATGATCGTCTCGCCGTCATTTATGTAAACACACCCTTCACTCACACCAATTGTGCATTTCTTACGCACAGGTATAAGCACAGATACGTCTTTCACCGTAATACTCTCTGATTCGCCAATATAACTAGAAATTGATTTGTCTAATTTAGCTTTCTTACGTCGTCTTTCTCCTTCAGCAGCATTCTTCTCATATCGAACAAACTCTAAGAACACATTCAGCTTGTTTCCATCATCACCAATAAATTCGCGAATACATTCAAACAATTCCCGGTCTCCGCCAAAACGCGCTTCAATCTCATCCATTTGTCGTCCGCTTATAGAACGCGCTATACTCTATCTATCTCAAGCCAAGAACGTGCTATTTAGGGTTCGGCCCCCTATCTCCTGGCCCTAGCCGCTCTTCAAAGTCACTGTCACAAATGATCACTTTAGCTTGGGACAATCACCCCCTCTTATTGGCTATAAAATCTTTTAATAAATTTTAACCCTAACCTACTATTACCCGGCCTGTGAGAACCTTCTATAAAGACTACATGCAAAATTTTCTAGCTTTCTTCTTTGTCTACTCACACCTGAAATCACTTTGCGTTTCGATCTGAGTGCTAATTTGTAATCGTTTGATAAAATGGTAAGTCTACACTCTTATGAACCTTGAGGCAAATTGTATTTATTTTTTTGCTAAAAAAAAATCACCGCCTTTCGCTGCCCCTGTCGATTTGTTCCTCCATCTTCTTTTATGCCCAGTTCTTTTTTCTGGTCTAACGAGAGAGTTACTATTTGTTGCTCTCTATACAGTCGATAAACATTCTATTTTTGATTAGCAATGGAAATGTATTTTCCTGTCTGTGTGTCGATAATGTGTCCCCATAAGATACTTCTGGCTGAAAAAATTTTCGGAAATTTTTTTCAACTGGTTCCACCCACTTAAAGTTACAGGGCTTCCAAAAGGGGTTGGGGGAGGTGTAGTGATGCCCTCCAAGGTTTGAATTTTTCCTTGGTTTTTCTATTTTTTATTGAATTGCATACTAACTATATTTTAGGGTAAAGAAAAAGCTCACGTTAATGTCGTCGTCATTGGACACGTCGATTCTGGAAAGTCCACCACCACTGGCCACTTGATCTACAAGTGCGGTGGTATTGACAAGCGTACCATCGAGAAGTTCGAGAAGGAAGCCGCCGAACTCGGTAAGGGTTCCTTCAAGTACGCTTGGGTTCTCGACAAGCTCAAAGCTGAGCGTGAACGTGGTATCACTATTGATATTGCTCTCTGGAAATTCGAGACTCCTAAGTACTACGTTACTGTCATTGATGCCCCTGGACATCGTGATTTCATCAAGAACATGATCACTGGTACTTCCCAGGCCGATTGCGCTATTCTCATCATTGCCGCCGGTACTGGTGAGTTTGAGGCTGGTATCTCCGGAAACGGTCAGACTCGTGAGCACGCTCTCCTCGCCTTCACCCTTGGTGTCCGTCAGCTCATCGTCGCCATCAACAAGATGGATGCCGCCAACTGGTCCGAGGATCGTTTCAACGAAATTGTCAAGGAGACTTCCAACTTCATCAAGAAGGTTGGTTACAACCCCAAGACTGTTCCTTTCGTGCCCATCTCTGGCTGGAACGGTGACAACATGATTGAGGTCACCACCAACGCTCCCTGGTACAAGGGATGGCAAAAGGAGACCAAAGCTGGTGTCGTCAAGGGCAAGACCCTTCTCGAAGCCATTGATGCCATCGAGCCTCCTACTCGTCCTGTCGAGAAGCCTCTCCGTCTTCCCCTCCAGGATGTCTACAAGATCGGTGGTATTGGAACGGTGCCTGTCGGTCGTGTTGAGACTGGTTGCATCAAGCCCGGTATGGTTGTTACTTTCGCTCCTGCTGGCGTTACCACTGAAGTCAAGTCCGTTGAGATGCACCACGAACAGCTCACTGAAGGTCTCCCCGGTGACAATGTTGGATTCAACGTCAAGAACGTCTCCGTCAAGGATATTCGTCGTGGAAATGTCTGCGGTGACTCCAAGAACGATCCTCCCAAGGCTTGCGACAACTTCACTGCTCAGGTAATTGTCATGAACCACCCTGGTCAGATCGGTGCCGGATACTCTCCCGTCCTTGACTGCCACACTGCTCATATTGCTTGCAAGTTCGACACCCTTCTTGAGAAGATCGACCGTCGTACCGGTAAGAAGATTGAGGACAACCCCAAGTTTATCAAGTCTGGAGATGCCGCTATGGTAAAGATGGTTCCTTCCAAGCCTATGTGTGTTGAGACCTTCACTGAGTACCCTCCTCTTGGTCGTTTCGCCGTCCGTGACATGCGTCAGACCGTTGCTGTCGGTGTCATCAAGGCTGTCGACAAGACTGACAAGGGTGCCGGCAAGGTCACCAAGGCTGCTCAGAAGGCTGCCAAGAAGTAAGTTTAGGCTCTTCTGCATTTTCGATGCCCCGTGGAAAAAAAAAAAGTACATAATGATTCGCTTTCTGTGTACTCAATAGAACCGCGTTTTACTTTTTTTTTATACTAGTTTAGCTTCTTTCTTCTTTAACAACTATTCGTAGTCTAAGTAACTCTGCCCAAACATATCCTCGTAAGTATGATACCTTTTCCCTCGGTTTAGATGATTTATTATTTCTATATCTTCTTCATCGAGGTCTGTTATAATATAGTTGTCCTTTATATATGTCGGTACAGTTGCTGCAGGTACTGTGCAGACCCCTCTGGCATAGTTCCAGGATATGATCACTTGTAAGGGTGTGATCTGATATTTTTGAGCAATTTGGGCAATATTTGGGTCCTCGACCATCAGTGGTTCAGTTCTAAGTGGGTCATTCTTCTTGGTAAGATTTCCGAATGGAGCATAGGCTGTGATTGCGATTCCCTGAGATTCACAATACTCATGCAGTTCCGGTTGAGTAAGGTATGGATGCATTTCGATCTGATTAACCACAGGTTTGATTCGCGCAATTTTTAAGAGTTCTTGTAGGTCAGTTTTTCTATAATTAGATACTCCGATATTTCGAATTTTACCTTCCTCTACAAGCTCCTCAAGGGCAGCCCATGTTTCTGATATCGGTATATCGATTTTGTGCATGTAGCCATCACTTTCGCGTGGTTTCGGATCGATATCGAAACCGTCCTCGTCAATACCAGCATTACGCACAGCAAATGGCCAATGTAACAGTGCAAGGTCTACGTAATCTGTCTGCAGGTCTGCCAGCGACTTCTCGATAGACTGTCGCACAAGGTCTCTTGTATAGTGTGTCATCCAAACTTTGGTAGTAAGCCATACTTGTTCCCGCGGCAGATGTGATAGTTTTAGTCCTTTTCCAACAAACTTCTCAGACTGATAGAAGTACGCACTGTCAATAAGTCTGTAGCCGAATCGCAGGGCCTCAGAAACAGCCTCGGCAAAACTGTCGTCCTCGACATTGGCTGTCCCTAGACCAACAAGTGGCATTTCGGCGCCATTAGAGAGAGTCTTCTTACCGGTGGCAAATCGCATAGGCATGTAAGATGCAATAAAAAGACAAATATATACTGGGACTGTGCTGCTAATATATCAAGAGAAGAAATTGCAATCGCCTTAAGAGTGCTGGGTGGGAGTCTATCCTAAACTTAGAAACTGCCGCCCACCCGAACACTTTGTGAGATATAAATTTGATATTTTCGCGCAATACATATTTGCATGTGAGCTACTCACAATTATGTAGTATTTTCTTTTAAAAAAACAGCTCCAAATATACACCAGTGGCATAATTCGCTAAACGCAAGACCCCTGTAAACAAATAAGCAAACGGCAGTTGAAACGTTATTCCCAATAAGGTGCTAGCGAAACTTTATATTAAATAAGGTTTACTTTAATTGTGTACTCCAAGAGCTCTACGTTACAGAGTCGTCCGAGCACCAGAATATCCTACATGGTAGCAATTCAGTGATCTTTATTAAGCAATTATTTTTCATTTTCGTATATTCAGCAACAAACATAAAGGTTAGTTAGCAGTTCATCGGTTTGCATCGTGCTGAAGATGTTGGTCTTTAAGCTGCTGGAGGTGATGATGATGTTGATGACGTTGATGATGTTGATGCTGTTGCTGCTGAAGTTGGTGGTGCTCGGGCATTCCGTGTTCGTCAACCAGACTTTGTAGTTCTGGGCCTTGCAGGGACGCTTGCGACTGGAAGTCGAAAGACACATTCGGAGTATAGGGAGTCATATTGGGCATGTTACTGCCTTGCATGATCAAACTAGAAGTAAAACTATAGTCTTCTTGCATTGGAGTAGCAGCAGGTCCACCGGTGTTACCGGTTGAACCAAACAGCAGGTTGAAGTTCGATCTATTTGGCGTAGTCGGCCCAGTTGACTTGTTTTGGTCAACCAAAATAGCTTGTTTTCTTTCTTGATCTAGTCGTGATTTACGACTAACTAGCCGTCTGATAGCTGCACGAGCATCAGCACAGGCTATTTCAGGTTTGTGAGAAGCAAAATGCTTGAATTTGGAAAGCCTGCTTCCAGGGTTGCGACTTGCAATTTCTGCAGCGCTCAGCAAATAGCTTAGCTCGTCGTCTTTCTCTTCGTCATCGTCCTCCTCGCTCTCCTCCGCACCGAAAGTCTCTGTAGAACAATTAGTCAGTCCAGACATAGTGAGAGTCATACCGTATTCCTCTTCGTCGTCCTGCGGGCCCATTATATCAAACATTCCACGCTTTGCACTCATTCCAGATGAGCTTACAGGCGCAGATTCAACATGTGAGTTGCCGGAGGTGAAGATAGATAGGCCGCGAACAGGAGGTTTGGCGCTGTTCGGAGCAGAGGTTGATACAGACATAGCAGACTGCGACGTAGAATCGGTTTTCACTACAGTTGCTTGGCCATGTGGAGAAACAATTAGCGAGACAGTAGGGCGACGAGTCTCTGTAAGGTTGTTAGTCGATAAAGACCTCTCGAAAGCGGAGTGGGGTGGGTCCGGAAGGTCATAGCCTGTCAACGGAATGCCTTCTAAATGAGTTGGAGCAACCGTGTAGGATCTAGCACGACGCATAGCAGATCTCGGGGTGGCAGCGATTGCTACCTGAGGGATTGTATCGGGTTCGTTTGAGTCAAGTGCTCTGAACTTGTTCGAGAACGACCTGACACGGCGCATGTTGCGGGGCGAAGGGCGGACGGTTGACTGCAGGTCAAGGCCTTCCGAGACCTGAGGCAACGCAGATACGGAATGCGTTCGTCGCTGAAGTAGAGAGGCAGAGAGAACAGTAGAGTCACTGTGCCGAGACAAGTACTGAGGACGGGGTTGCGTAACCGGTTGCTGGCTCTGATCGAGAGGCTGGATGTCGGTGTAGCTGCCAGAAGGATTGATCGAAGAGACGGATCCAGAGTATGAGGAAGAGGAGAAGTCAGAGGCTGCAGGAATTGAGGAATTTGAGCGGGAGAGATTCTGGGAAGCGTTAAATTTGGATGTGAGGTCGCGGGAAACGTTACCGGACCAGGGTTGCGAACCGGGAGAGCCATTGTAATAATAGTTTCCCGATATAGGAGAGGACATTATAATTGCTTTGAATTTTGCATTGGAAGACATGTGGCTACCATTGTCAGTGTCTATACGGGATAGCTGAGCCGAGATAGGAGTTGCAGGGAACATTGAGGCTGGTGAAGTATTGGCAGAGGAGGAGAAAATCAAAGATGGATTTATATCGTCAGAAGTTTTGTTTGGAGATGTAAAGATGGGTGCGAGAGATCCATCTCTATTGAAAGAAGTATGATCGTGTGGTAGGATGTGGACATACTGACTATTCTGTTGGACTTTGTGAGGAGGGTATGACCAGAACTGGTCGTCATTTGAGGGAACGTCAGGGTCCATTTGTGGCATGCTTAGCGTTTAAAGAGGCAAGATCTATAAAGCGCGAAGACTTTTTAAGAGAATAGAATGCTGACAGGTGTCGAATCGAGCAGATGTGACGGCTGTAAGCAAAGGGGGGTGCAAAGAGTCCGAACCAGGGGGGAGAAAGATGCCGGTGGTTCAATGAATACTAGCCGATACAGAACAAGAAGGCTAGATAAAAGAAGGAGAGAAGCTAGATCTATTACTAGAAAAAAAACACAAAATAAAACGTACCTACAGGATAACTGCAGGGTACTTAAAAGAAAGAAGAAAAAGAAGGAGATTTGACAAAATTAGTGGTTGTCTCACAGCCTGTCTGACTTTGCTGCAATGCAAATCTAAATGGAGAACAAGGTAAAACTTAAATGAAATAAAGTGGAACTTTAATAATAATAAACTTAGCTTGTAATCTCTCCTTGGTCTATATGTGCAATATGCGATGGTGCGTAATTGCGGCGAGCAACATTTTGTTGACTGAATAAGTCGATCGCATACTGTGAAATGAGATTATACTACTAAACAAATCAATTGTCTCATTGAATAAAAGCAAATACATTAGATCGAATGTCGTTTTGGTCGACCATATGTTTGCCAGAATACAGCGAGAGAAAAAAAAAAACCTACCAAAAAAGGCTAAAAGGTACCTCTCGTTCGGGTTCGTCAAAGTGTCCCCGAAATAGGCTTATTGTAAGACCCACTTGTACTTATCACGTTTTCTTATTTAGAAGCCAAAAAAAATGGATAGAATGGTTCATTGCAGGATATTTTAATAAAATTATCAATATCGATTGATATATAATATTCAGTATTATAAAACAGCCATTGTATCGGCCAAACTTGTGGTTTTCGCCGCTTTGTCTCTTTACAATACAATACGAGGCAGCAAGGTCCGTTTCCCTTTTCTCAACAAAGTTAAGGGCAAGGGATTACCCGGTCTTTTATCTAACCCGAATGCAAGTCTATAGCTGTTGGACGTGATAAAGGGATATCTGCATATTGTACGATAAAATATTATTTTTACTAAACGACAAACCGATACAAATTATAATTGAGGATAATTACATATAAATATTGATATTTATATGTATACTACATACATAATGACCCCCCTCTTCCAGTAACACTTTGCTGTAACGTGTTGTCTTTCTCGGGCCGACACTAAGGTCCGTAATTTACGTTTTATTACGCGTACTCTAAAACGAATACGCTTTATAAACTCATCTTATAATACGCTCGCTTTCGTCTCAATCTTGTACTAAATTTGTAACTCCGTTAGCATTATTCAATTACTCAATTCTTATTATTAATACAGTACTTTGTATAATACATTATCATAAAATCCAAGATCGTCCTTGCTGTATAGATCGAGACTTAAAAAGACTACTTTTTCCATTCGCCTGCGGGGAAATTATACTGCATTTTGCGATTCGCTCTTTCTTGCATTTTACTGTCTAAATAGGTAAAAAAATAAAAAAACTCTATCTATTTGGAGCCATTTTCAATCCTGTCCCTGTGTCTTTCGAGCTGCTAAATACAGCTTTTAGTGCCTGCTTATTCGGCATTTCCTCTCTTTAGGGCGTTTAAGACCCAATCTAACAGTATGTTGCCATGGATATCCATTATCTTTCGTCCAATCTCTCCTATATTACTAATCTCAACCTTATCCCCTGCAAGTATTCGCACTAATGCTAGCTAATGTAAAATCATGCATAATAATGACTTTAAAGCATCTTAAATTCAGCCATTTTTTTGGAGCTCTTGTATGCACTCTTCTATCCTTTTTCAATAATCAATCCACTTCTATTATGACGTCTCGCTGATCTTCAACTCTAATAGCCGTATACATATTACCACTACATACGTATCTATAGCAACGTACTTCTTTTGATTAAGCTTCTTCATCGTATACTTACACTCTCGCACTCACGTAAACAAACCTAGCTGCTGATCTGTATCATTTAGAAACCTTTTTTTTTCCTCAATGGCAGACCAAGAAGATGACTTCCTTCAGCTACCGCTCACAGAAAGACTTGTACATAAAAACTGGAAGGCCCGCCAGAGCGCATACAAGGACTTAGAGTCTAACTTCAAATCTTACGACTTCTCAATAGCGCAATCAAACCCTGATTTGTTCGCAAAAGCTGTAGTTGACTCTAACGTCGCCGCACAGGAAGCAGCAACCGCCGCCTTATTGATGTTTCTGCATAATGCAGATTCTCCTTTAGTGTTACGACTCGCACCCTCTTTCCTGTCTGGTCTTTGCGAAAAAGGCCTGGTCGCTACTCGTCCTTCTACTAAATCAAACACCGCAGAATGTCTTCTCGAAGTCTCCGAACATAAATCTACGGAAATGGTAGTAAACTGCCTCCTAGATCTTTACTCTCATAAACTTGCAAAGGTCATTGCTGCTTCTGTAGCAGCCACCACTGCGCAAGTAACCGCATTCGGAGCAAATAATGTCAATGTTAAAGCTATCCTCGAATCGATGCCTAAATTGTTTAGCCACATGGACAAAAACGTAAGAGCTGAAGCCTCAAAGCTGGCCGTGGAACTTTACAAATGGCTCGGAAATGCTCTCACTGATATCCTGCTTCCTAGCTTAAAGCCTGTCCAGCAGAAAGACCTTACTGAAACTTTTCAGGCTCTACCCGCCGAGAAACCTGCACCTACTCGTCAATTTAAGGCCGCAAAAGCTTCTGGAGCTAACTTAGATACTGTCGATGGAGCTGCAGATGATCCTATGGAAGTGGATACTGCTCCTGATGTTGATCCATTCGATCTCATGGAAGCAAAGCCTGTTCACATACCTGCAGTTTTCTATTCTCAGATAACAGAAGTAAAATGGTCACTTCGTAAAGAAGCTATCGAAGGGCTTCAGAAAGAACTTGAAGGTAAACCGAAGATCGCCTCAGGTGACTACCTGGAGGCCATATCTGCCCTGGCCAAATGCGTCGCTAAAGATGCAAATGTGGTTGTAGTGACTCTTTCTGCTCAATCTATTGCATTATTTGCAAAGGGTCTTAAAGGTAGTTTCAGTCAGTACCGTCCAATTGTCACCAGTCCTCTCTTAGAAAGATTAAAGGAAAAGAAACAGACCGTGTCGCAAGCACTTACATCCGCTCTGGAAGCCACATTTTTGGCGACTTCTTTATCTGATATGCTGGATGATATTTTGAGTGCATGTGGCCACAAGACACCCAATGTGAAGATAGAGACGCTAAATTTTCTAGTACGGTGCCTTTCACAAACAACAATCAAAATTCCCAGTGCCTCGGTGCAGCAAATTGCTGAAATGGCTGTTCAAAGGGTATCCGATACCGATGAAAATGTCCGCAACTCCGCGGCTCAGGTCCTCGGTACGCTGATGAAAATGATGGGCCGTAGAGTGGTTGAACCCCTTATAACGAGTTTACCACAAATCAGAAAAGACAAAATTTACGACTATTGCGAAAAAGCTGAGGTGAAATTAGTGGTTACTACAGCGCCCGCGCCTGTTCCACAGTCGAAAGTGAGCGCTAAAACAGTTTCTACAGTGAGAAATGCTCCGAAATCAGTTGGTTCACCGCGCGGCGGGTCATTGTCACCGACAAAACCACTTCACAGACCAGCAGGAGTGAGTCGTCCGGTGTCGAGCATAAAAACTCGTGGAGAAGTGCCGCCTTCGCCTACTAAGCGCGCACTTCCGATTACGGATTCTCCCATGAACAAAGGAGAGGGCATGAGATATGGCGGAAAAGTCAGTGGGTTAACTGGACGATCACTGGTGTCTAAAGAGAGTACGGCGCTTGACGCTAGAGCTGCATCGCCTAGAGCAAAATCAGGAGCGGCAGTATCTTCAGCCAGTGTACCTATATCACCGGGAAAGATAGAGAATTTAGTGAAAGAGAATGCACAGATGAAAGCAGCCATGGCCAGTTTAGAGAGCGAGCTCGCAACATACAAGAGCAAGTTAGCAAAGCTTGAACTCTCTAAGGACGCAGAAAAGAGTAAACACATTCAGAGCACTACCGTTACACAAGCGCAAGTTGCAGAGTTAGTAGCAGAAAAGAAGGAGATATTGTCACAACTGAGGTCGCGAGATAGTATGCTTGCGAGGGTACAGAGCGAATTGGAGATGGAACGAGCTAAAGCGGCGCAGTTGGAGATTCGACTCGGTGGAGCCATTAATGGAACTGTTGATCTAGAAACACGAAACATGAGCCTAGGACACGCTATTGGATCACCCGAACGTATAAAGACGGGGTTGCAGTCACCGTCACATATCTCTGGACAAAGCTGGAGGCCTAGTGGGCTACGGCAGCCTACAGGTGCCGGCAATCAACTAGGCAAAGAGAACGGATTACGATATCCAAAAAGTGAGCTATCGGGTCGAAGTAGCAGTTCCCACTCGAGCATCAGTACAGTAGCCACGCAACTGCGAGAAAGGATCGAAGCAATCAAAGCGCAGCAGAGCAAGCGTATGTGAAGAGGAGGGGGTAAGATTTATCTGCGAGGATCATTGTTTTGGTTTTATGAGGCCCTTATAGACGACATAGAAAGCTATTGTTGAATCATTTCCTATCATTGCTAACAAGAATCTATTATATTTAATTGGCGATTTTTGAGTCAACGTATCGTCGATTTGCGTCCATTGACGCAGAGTCATTGGTGTTTCTTTAATGCACGGAAAGACAATCTCTTCCTTGATAGCCGAGTCATCTTGACGAATTTTTGTGGAAGGAGTACCTATTAAGAATATGTATTCTTTATTATTGTGGTTTATTAACAGTTCAGAGACATTTATCCAGTTGTTTTGCTGTTCCAGTGCCGTTTTTACTGATTGAACGGTGGATGTCATCGGAAGGTAAGGTTTGGGATGCAAGATGGGAGAACCTGGTCTGGTCTAGAGGAAAGCAGTAAGTAAGTGGATCGTATTGAACTTCACGAGTTAGCGGAGCAGCAAACGCGAGAAAATCAAATAAAATAAAATGCCAAAGACCAACAGACCAAGAACAACTCCATTAAACCACGTTAGCGAATCGATCTCTTGTCCTGGTACTTTGACGTTCATGCCCCAAAGACCGGTCACGATGTTCATAGGGAGTACAATAGTGCCCAGTACTGTTAAATGACCTAATACCTCGTTTGTATCGTTGTTGACCTGCGTCATTTCAATGTTAATTTGAGCCAAATAATTAGAGTGTGATCGCGATAATAGTTTCTCATAATGGTTCAGGCTTTGAGTCATAGTCACGACGTGATCTTGGATATCGCCCAAATAGAGCGCAACTTCTGCCGCTGGAGCGGCGTCCCAGTTCTCCTGGCATCTCTTTGAAAAACTCTTAACGACATCTGCCTTAGATGAGACAAGTCTAGTCAACGCCATAACTCTTTTGCGGCACTCTCCGATCCTGATCAGCATGTCTCCCTTCTGCTTCCATGTGAGTGAGGCACTGGAGTCGGATGATGAAGTGGAAGAGGTGCGGCGGTCAAATAAGTTATCCAGTCCATTCTTCTCATCGTCTTCTTCATCGTAGGACTTAGAGAAAATCTTTATAATGTCGTTATCTATAATCAGCACTTCTTGCTCTGTAGCATCCATAATTGGCGCGAAATGATCTGTCACATCGTCAATTAATGCGTACGATATCCAATCGGCGCTTACGCTTATGTGCTCGCGTAGTTGTCTGATTCGTCGTCTAACATTTGCAGGGTGAGCCACGGGCGAATGGTGGAACGTCAACACACCTTCTTTGAATACAACGATATAGAGGTTCACGGGCTCCAGCACTCGTGACATATACTTCTGCGAACGGATACGCTGTTGCATTGTAGATGAACTTATGCTGTGGATACTTCCTGTGCGGCCTTTCGGGCGGCTTGGATTATTCTCTGAGTCGTATCTATATGCCTTTGATTTCTTTATGAGTCTGAAAGTGCGGAACACTATCAGATAGTAGTCTCCGAAGACCTCTATCTTTTCGCGAGATTCGCCGAGCATGATGTCTTCAGCTGTGAGCGGGTGGATGCCAAATGTACGTGATAGAATCTTCATCTCGCTATCTGTGGGGTTCAGAATATCCAACCAGAATGGCGGAGCCACAGTTTCAGGCGTTTCAGAGTAAACGTGATCCGTAGTGCAGCTCTTCTCGCTCTCCTTGGAGGAATGCAGTTCTTCATCAGAGAAAGTTCCCGAGAGAGCCGCATTCGGGGGCTTCACGCCAGTGGCTGACGAAATAGGGTGTTGTGCAGGAGTTACAGAGCGGGTTGGTAAGTCTGCGATGGCGATGGACGGAGTGTTGAGCCTAGTGGGGCCGCGGATGTGTGGCCGTGTTGTCTCTATGCGCAGGGGAAATAGGTTTGCAAAAGAGATGGATGTACCTGCGATCTCACTAGCACGTTCGGGCAGCAACGACAGAGTCGGAGAATGGATAGTTCTGGAATATGTTTCGCAGAAATAGTTGAACCTGCTAGGAAGCGAAGAGATACTTCCTGGGCGTGTAAGGGGAGTTCCGTCTATAGAAGCATAACCGTCTATAGTTTCGAGCTGTTGATTGAGGATATGGCTTTTCTCCTCGCGAGACCAATTGTCTAGCTGATTAAGGTCTGGCCACTTATCTTCGCGGCCTGTTTCCTGATCAGAGTCTAGTTTGTCTTCAAATGGTAGACAAACGTCGTCGCGGATCGAGGAACGGCGCGATCGGCTGTCATCTGTGCTGTAATCGTCAATGCTGTCAGTGTCTGATTCGACGGCGTCTTCATCAGCAGGGGCATAGGCGGCGTCATTCTGACTGCGACGGTAAAGGAAGGAGTGGGTGCGGGGTCTAACTGACTGTCTGCGCGGTTCGTAAGAGGATAAAAAGGGTTCATTCTCTTGAGGTTCACGGTTATACAAGGAGTTTTCGGCTGAAGAGTGGCGATGCTGATGCGGTTCATTAGATGATACCGAAGTGGATGACCGCATAGATGGCCGCCCATTGTAAGACTCATGGATCCTGCGTGGTACGCTACGGCTGAATAGTCCAGAAGTAGACGAGTGTCGTGGAGGTTCACGTAGTGGCGTAGTTTCTTCTGCCATTACTAATTTAGAATCTTTAATTGTTATAGATCATGCAATGATGAAAGGTAGAGGGGTTGGTGTGTTGTAATTGGGCGGGTGTAATATCAGAGTTTTTGTCTGTACAGTGGGGGAGTCCCTTTGTGGTGTTTTAGTAGGCGCTGGCCCAAGCGCGTCTATTCTGGGCTCAATAAAAATATACGATTAAAAAATCAAATAAATAAAATGAAAAAAAAAAGATGGGCATTGCGATGTGCGATGTGCGAGATGTACGTGGCTTAATAGCTAAAACCCTTCTTGCTTCAAGGTCACACGACACACACCACTACACCAAAGGCGGGATAACCACAGAGTAAGGCGATGTATCAGGTTTTGCTGAAGTTTGATCGACCTCAACGTTCAGTGTAAAACAAAGTGACCTGAATGATTCATCTGAATAACCACAGCGAGAAACATCCTCACCTGGAAGAATAATATTGTCGGGAACTTTTGCTGACTCACGTAGCTCTGCTATGTCGCCGTATTTGTTCATTTGAATCTTGTGTCGTCCTACATGCAATTTGGCTTGATTCACAGGTTCTATGACACACCAATTTCTTTTATTTAGCAAATAAGTGTTCTTGCGTTTCGTCCCGTTAGGTTCCAGCGCGAACACAGATAAGAGCGACTCTTTCGCGTGGTGCAGTCGGTGTGTCTTGTTGCGAAACTTAAGTAGTTTCGCTAGTAAATCTCCCGGTGGCGTATTCGTGATCGCAGACGATACAACGTTCACCATGTAGCTCGGATCGTCGGCAATGTCGCTGATCTTAGGGTCCCGGAAGAACCCCACTGCGGCTAAATGAACGTCGCCCGACAAAATGCTAACTCGGACTTTCGTCTCTGAGGAAAACTTCATTAACCGCTGCACCAGCTCGTTTCGCTCCTTCTTGTGACTACCGGCGCACCAGTGGTCATTCAAATCATCCAAAATCTCGATGCCATGGTCGAACCGGTTCACCAGCCCTTTCATGAACAGCCCTTTTACAGCCAAGAACTTGATACCAGCTAGCACACGGCTAGTTAACATCTTTTCTAAAAATACAAGTCGCGGATAGAAGATCGGCACGCCGAGCATTATCACTAGATGTTTGATAGCGCCGTTGCTCGCAGCAACCTCTTCGCGCACGCGTTTGAATACCTTGTCATAAGTTTCTTTAGTGACTACCTGGTTTAGCTTGCGCTCTGTGCGGCAGTCCAGTCCCAGAAACAGCACATCAATACCGGCACGCACGACCACTGAACGGCTATATTCCTCTATATATGGGCCCTTTGCCGCACCGTACACGTAGCAGGAGTTCGGGTCCTCAGGCTCAGATGGTAGGCTCTGGTGCTGGAAAAGCATGTAATTCTTGAATGCAACGCGGCCAACGCCCTTAAACACAGGTGATCGCATGAGAGAGTTGCTGTAGGTGCCGAACCCGTCAATGATATCATGGTCATCGAATATGTTTACCATAGGGATCATCGCCATGGCTATGGGGAAGTACGGCTGGTAGGTTTCGTTGACCGGATGGTTGAAGTAGCCTTTACCGAACCAATCGAGATAGTGTTTGAAGTAGCACTCGTCTAGATCAGCCTCGAATTGCTCAGACATGGGTTGGGTGTGTTTGGACCTGAGGTTCAACTTCTGAGTCCAATCGAACAACGGTTTACATCGCTTAGTGACAATATCAGAGTATATCTGGTCGCCACCGCCGTACATGACGTGAAAATGCGTGATGTGATGAGCGTTGAGGACATCCTCCCACAGACAGGCTGGGAATAAGGCTGGATCGGCGCCTAGACTGAATCCATTACAGGATTGGAACATCTGATTCATAGTTTGGTTGACTGCAGGTACGTAGAAGTAAATTCTAGGCGTCTTGTTGATCGAATAGTAAACTTTCTGTTCTTCGTTAGTGAGCCGGACTTCTAGCGGGAATCGCCAGAAGATGATGTCGTCGATCTCAGTGAGACGCTCGCCTTCAACATGGGTTGTACCATGTGGCGTTTCAAGCTTTAAAGTGGGTGTGTTTCTGATGATTTTGGATCCAATCATGCAAGAACCACGCCAGAGTGCAGAATCTATAGACATACCCAGGTACCGTAGCATTGGGCCTACGGTCATGCAGATGTCTGCCTCTGTGGCGCCTCGCATCTGTTCAGGCAGCTGGAAAGGGATAGCCATTTTTATGTTTTTAGGAGATTACAACAATTGCAACGAAAAAAAGCCAAAGTTCAAGGCGAGTTGCAGGCAAAGGAAGGAAAGTGAGTAGGCGTGAAAGGCGTTAAGAAATCGACGCAACTAGCATTGGTCGCAAGGTGCGACCAGTCGAAATAGGCGTGTTTGATTGGGGGTTGGTCAGGTGATCAACGCCTGTGGTCAGGGTAGTTTGCATGATGTAAATGCAACGTTGAGGGCGCAGTCACAGTCAAAATAAAAGGGCGATTACAGTATTTCGGTAAAAGATGTTATACCTTGACACAATCGGGTATACATAGGTGGTAATGGCGTAAGCAGAGACAGGAGTGGGTTAATGAAATGGGGTGGGAAAGGAGGAGGGAGAGAGGGGGAGGGGGCGGGTGGCTATATAAACCACCAAATCAGCACGAATTATAGTCGATGTGTAGATTGCATAACGCTAGGCATTTGACTGGTATTTTAGTGCTATAGTTGATGCGTAGAATCAACGAATTGACGGATCGATCGGTGAGAATGAAAAGTGTTAGTAGTTCCAACTGAATATTGATTGCTTACACTAAAAGAGATTTATTAGGTGCAAAGCGTGGAGGAGGGGTTAAAGCCAAGGAAAAAGAGAGCCCGTAAATGACTAGACAAGATTGACAGACAAACGGGTTGAGAGCCAAGCGTAATTAGTGAATAGGTGAGGAGGGGGATTCTTTGTGATTTGATTGTTTTGGTTGCCAGGGAACAAAAGCATGGTACGTGGTGGTGTGGGGTTTACAGTTTGCATCCCCGCTCTAGGTGAAGTTGCAAATAATCGAATCATTATCGTCTGTAATGTAGAAAGATGATGAGGTTGTTTGGCGATCATTGGAAAATGAGCGATTGTTCCTTTTGCTAAAAAAGCAGGACAATGTTACGGTTTCATTTGGTGCGATCGAACATTTGAGCCACCAGTAGCGCTCTTATAGCAAATCTGTGCGAACACTAAAAGGTATTGTAAAACTCTTTCGAATGTACTCTTTTGAACCTTAGCCGTGCAGATTAGATAGTTGTTCAATTAGACTTCGTATTTGTATTGCCCGGCAATTGGACTTACCTACCGCACTTTAAGTTGCTCCACGGAAACAAGCGTGCTCATCCATTGGCTATATTGACGACCGGACTTGGGAAAGGGGAAATGACATTCCGAAATTAAATAAGACAGCGCGTATACTAATTTTGGTGTTGAAAATCAACTCCGGTGGTTTTATTTAGAAGTGGAATTGCTTTACAAGATTTATAAAAGTGTGAGATTTTGGACGAACTATGATTCGACGTTCATGAGGAGTCATAGACAATTGAGGGTTGGGGCGAGTCCATAATTGGTAAGGAGCTGGATATAATCAACCGAGAAAAACCACTTAGTATGCATGCCTAAACAGGCATTTAGTAGCCGATAAAAACGCTTAGTGACGTGGAAAAAACATAGAGAAAATCCCAACAAAAATAGCTGTACATTATCCAGAAATTACAATTAACAACAATCGGCTGATTCAGAGATTAATGTCGCAGTAAGCGATTAATTCGCATACATACTACGCCAGCAACCGAAGGATATCACTTATCGCCCGCTCTATCTGGGACCCCACCACATCGATCTCCTATACTAAGCAACGCAATACACCACAAATTTTATCACAGTTAGTGAGCGGAACGTATGAAACAACATGCGGGATCTATTGTGATTTACACAGCGTTGATGTGAAACATTTATTTCCTCTTTCCTCTTACAAACTGCTAATCTGTAAAATAACGGCTCAAATCTGATCTATCATTTTAAGGTGCAAGTTCTATAATACTTTTTGATATTTTAGAGTTCGAAACCGGAATAAACCTTATTATACTGCCTGTTTGAAGTCACACCGCTGTTTCCCGTATAGTTAGTCCGGGTTTGACAGCCAAAAGCGTTGATAACTCAACATCGCTAAACGTTCATCACATATTCATTTTCTTCACTCTTAAACTATATACATCACAAAACAAATTTGATCTATCATATGTTGAATTTTTCTTACTACTATTATACCATTTTAACGATCGATCGACCGCTAAACCAAACTCCACTCGCCTTTTCCGAATAGGATTGCTCTTAACTATAGAGTTTTACCCCGCAATTTGTTCAACCACTCCGATTTGCTGATTCTCGGTCAAAGAATGGAGACACCCCACTCAAACTTACAGTAATTCGGTCTTCTTATTCCTAAGAGAGCAGGTGGGGTACTAAAATGGTTAGGGATCTACTATGAATTACAGACGAAAAAGCTTCGCCCAGTAAAATTTGTTGCTTGGCTTGATATTTTTTAGCTGCAAAATGACTATTCATTTCGGCGTACCCCTGTTGGGGGCGGGCCCCTCTTCAAGAGCCCCACATGGTTAGCCTTAAGCCAATTAATATAAATACCACTGATCCATCTTCCAAGATCTTGCTGTAGTAAAGACTATCTTACATCACTCTTCGTAATTCGCGAAATCATTAATCGAAAATGTCAGTCACCTCTTCCCCACGTAAAAGCGAAGAGAAAGTCTTTGTCGAAAACATCGAACGCGGTGATGAAGAGATCCGTGTCAATGACCCTGAAGTCAGAGCTCTATGGGACGAATACCAAGCTCTTCAAGAACAGTTCGGCGAAGCCGGTGAAGCTAAGTTGTTGCGAAAAGTCGACTGGCATCTCATTCCTGTTTTCGCTGTCCTTTACCTTATCGCTTTCCTTGATCGTGGTAATATCGGTAATGCCCGCCTCGCTGGCCTCGAGGAGGATCTCAATATGACTGCCGACCAATACAATATCGCGTTGACCGTGTTTTTCTTCCCTTATGCTATTTTCGAGATCCCAAGTAACATTATCTTGAAAGTATTGCGTCCCCGTATCTGGCTCTCTGTCAATATTTTCATCTGGGGTATTGTCATGACATGTATGGGTGTTGTCCAAAACTATGGTGGTTTGATCGCTACCCGTGTATTGCTCGGTGCATTTGAATCTTCATTCTTTCCTGGTGTTGTCTCTATCATTTCTATGTGGTATAAGCGCCACGAAATGCAGTTCCGTATCAGTTTGTTTTATGCTTCAGCATCGATCGCTGGTGCTTTCTCCGGTCTACTTGCTTATGCCATCTCTCAGATGGCTGGTGTCGCTGGCCTTCTCGGATGGAGATGGATTTTCATTCTCGAAGGTATCGTTACTGTCCTCTTTGGTGCTGCCTCCTACTGGATGCTTTGTGATGATCCTCGTAGAACTAGATGGCTCAAAAGTGATGAGATCCGTCTTCTCCAATTGCGCTGCATGTTCGATGTTGACCACATCCGTAATGCCGAAGGCAAACTAGACCTCGACTCACTTGCTAAACAAGAACACGGTGAATTCGGTACTTCTAGCTTCAAGTGGGAATACCTATGGACCTCCTTCAAGGACTGGAAAATGTGGAACAACTCTCTCATGTTTTGGGGATGTTCTGTAACCACTTATGCATTCTCTTTCTCGGTTCCAACTATTATGACTCAGCTCGGTTACTCTAACACTATTGCTCAGTTGATGACAATTCCTGTCTATATCGCAGCCGCTATCATGACTGTAGTAACTGCTTACTTCTCTGATAAATTCAAACAACGAGCTTACTTTGTCATCGCTTGGTTCGGTACTGCTGTTGTCGGTGTTATTATCCAGCTTTCCACAAAACCTCATCAAACTGGCCCCCGATTCTTCGCATTATTCCTTATCGCTATGGGTATCTACTCTTCGTTCCCTGGTGTCATTGCTCTTCATGCCAACAACTTACCTAGACCTTGGATTAGAGCTGTATCTACTGGTTGCCATATCTGTTTCGGTAATCTCGGTGGTGCCGTTGGTTCTAACATCTTCATCGCAAGTCAGAAGCCTGTTTACGAACTTGGATATGGTTTCGTGCTTGGTATTACCGCTGTAGGTATGATCACGGCCACAATTGATCTTGTTGTTTTCAAGAGGATCAATGCTAAGCGTGACAAGATGAACAAGGCTGAAATCCTTGCAAAATACACTAATGAAGAGCTTGAGCAAATGGGTGAGCACTCACCACTGTTCAGGTACACTACTTAGTTCTTTCTGGATACTCCGGTGTTGTAATGTAGCATAATATTTCAAATATAAGACGTTATTTTTGTTTTCTTTTTTTCAATAGTCATCTTAACAGGTAATAAAAGAAATAATATAGTAAAAATCACATTGAACCTGCAGAAATCAGCTTATATACATTTTTTAAAAAAAAAGAACCAAATATTCGCACCCCCGGCGGGACTCGAACCCGCAGTCTTTGGATTAGAAGTCCAACGCGTTAACCAATTACGCTACGGGGGCAGCACAATTGCCTATTGGATAGGCCTGAATGTATATATGTTCAAAATCTTATTTTAAACTTTGACTTATTTATTATGGCCTTATATACAGCATGTCATTGTTGTTAAGCAGTAAATGGGCGTCTGGTGTAGTTGGTTATCACATCCGCTTAGCATGCGGGAGGTCCCCGGTTCGACTCCGGTGTCGTCCAAGTACTTTTTTTTTTCTTTTTAACGGGCTTTAAAGCAATATATTTTTGTCAATCATTACACAGATTTTCACATTTAGCTGCCTGATAATGAGATTATACGCACTAGGATCGAACAATTGTGGCAAGCTAGGTATAGGCACTGAGGAAGATTCGAATCGGCCTGAATTAGTGCAAGGTCTTCCTGATGGTGATATTCAGCTAGTGGCCTCAGGAGGTAATCATACTATAATACTCATGAATGGGGTAATTTATGGCTGTGGCGCGGACGATTGCGGTCAACTTGGTGGAATTGGCAGCTCTGTAGTATTTAAGCAAGTGCCATTTGACATTGCAGATCAAATTGTCTACGTATCTTGCGGATGGGAAGAAACGCTTGTTAGCTGCAAAAGTGGTAAACTATACATTTCTACAATTAATGGGTTTAAGTATGCCGGAAAAGTGGATGCTGTTAGGAAAACTGTAAGCTGCATGAAACACCATCTAATACTGTCGCAAAACAGCATACTCTACCATTATGGCAACGCGAAAGTGATCGGCTGTAATTCAGATATATCGAAAGTTACAGAAATAGCGCAGCATGTTGTCGATATCGCTGTTGGTCGCAACTTCTATGTTACTATTGATGAGAAAGGCGTCCTCGAGATATCGAAACACAGTAGAGTCCCCAAGGAAGTCATGAACGTTCCTTCAATTAACGATATCTCGCATGTACAAGCTACTTGGTCTGCTATTTTCGTTAAAAGCAACGACAAAATAGTGTCATGGGGTAAAGATGTACTTGATCAGTTGTTTCCGAACAATAACGAAAGTGTGGAAGAGTTCTCTGTAGGATCAAGTCATGGTTTGTGTATTATCAATAATCAATGCTACGCATGGGGGTGGAATGAACATGGAAATTGCGGAAATAACAAAAAACAAACTAATGGTTTGCATCTTATTAGCGTTTCCAATCCAAAATCCGTATTTGCGGGTGCTGCAACGTCTTTTATTCTTGCTGATTAAAGACAGGATCCATTATATGTCCGTCTCGCTCAAGCCTTTCGTATCTGTCTTTCAGAGAATCTTTGGACTGTTGTACAAGGAAAGGAAAAACAGGTCTTCGAATACCTAATATCAGTCCTTTCGGAAAATATACATCGACAAGGGCCCCGCCTTCAGGCACTTTCCCGGTGACTCTAATCTCGCAGAATCCCATATGTCTTACGACTAAATCGATGCCTCCTGGACCAACCCGTATAGTTTTTTTTTGACAGTCATGAAGCATTTTTTCTCCAACTTCGGGCTTCGCAAATAGTTGAAGAGCAGTAGGGTCATTGATTTGTGATTCAAGAGCTTTTTCATGGTTTGAAGCCACATAGAAGTTGATAGCTGTTAATGCATTCCATATGACAAGCCGTTCATTTCTTGGTACCACATGGAATAGACCGCTGAAGTTTAAACATTGTCCTGGTTTTATAGACTTGTGCTCGCGCCGCCATAACTTTTTCGGCGTTGGCTTCATCACATGTTTCAGCATATCAGGCTTGATATATTCCCACACACTATTTCCTGGGCTGACAAGCGTTTCTATACCGGGGAGATCGTATATTTTACATCTGTTCAGTTGTAAGCTGAACTCTCTAATATGTTTTGTAAACCGCGGAATCGGGCTGGCGCCGAGTCTGCTGTTTTCTGCCTGATCCCATAGTCCTTGCAGGATGCTTGATGCTTTTTGCTGAGCGGCGACCGGCGCCTTAACTTTCTCTCTTATAAGCTGAGTCACAGTGCTTTTGCCGACATTCGTCATACCTAGAAGATACAGCCTAGGATAGTCGCGCACAAGATGCACCCACGTTGTGTTCGGCCACTTGTATTTAGACGACATAATAATGTTCTCGTCAGTCACGAAAGGATATAACTGTCGTATATACGATCTAAAATACTGCAGTGAGTGCGCCTTCGCTTTCGGGAGATCATCTAGCAAGTCTGCTCGTGTAATAACGAACGTAGTCCTGCGCGCGATCACTGGAGGCAGTGGTAACATTGTTAACGGAAAGTCATAGGCGTCTATAAGGTGGACTACTCGACCATTGGGGTCCGCGTTTAGCAGTGAAAGAATCTGGGAAAATTCAGCAGATTCACCTATTTCGAAATTGTTCTGATATATAGCATTATGACATGGTTGGCAGATCACAGTTTTAGCGGGTTCTTGCCGCGTATGGGCGCTGTCAGACTCTGTGATTATTTCAACATCTTGCACATTTTCTTCGCCAAAAACTGGAGACAAAAGTAACCGTTTGGCATCATCGTCAAGCGATTTGAGAAGAGATGCGTATTTTTCGCTAGATCGACTTGGCAACTTCGACTTGGGTTCAACTAGGTATCCTGCTGATCCTGGCCGATCCAGCTGAAACGGTGTACCGCAGCTTGGACAATTTTTATGGCTAGCTACTATCTTTTCAAAGAAAGCATTTTTCGTATGTACAAATCTCGGTGAGCCAAAAAAAAGTCGTCGAAACAGCCTCGACTGCATTGTCGAAATAAAGTGAAAGTTTCAGTTCAGTGTTTTCTTGGAGAACATTTGCATAGCAACGAATAAAGTCTACAATATCAATGTTCGTAGGAATATAATTTCAATGTGCTTATATACAGTGAAGCTCATAAAAAGAGTTCAGAGATTAGTAGAGATGTGAGTGTTCGGACCGTTAAGTGGAATCGCTGACAGGTCCAATGCATCTTTCTTCTTCTCCTCAAAGAACTTGTCCCATACATGTCTAGCACGATGGTCGTCAAGATCAGCAAACAGTCTTTTGAATATATCAGAATACCAACCAACAGGAACTCCTTCTATTCCTTCTTTGACATTATCTGGGAGCTCATCCCAATCGGCTATATTTCCTTCAGGGAAGAAAACCGTGTTGGCTCCTGATCTCTTCGCGGCAACTGTCTTCTCTCGGAGCCCTCCAATTCGTAACACTTTACCAGTAAGTGTCAGCTCTCCCGTCATCGCGACTGTAGGAGAAATAGGTGTATCTAATGCCAAAGAGAGTAACGAGGTGGCCATAGTAACACCCGCAGACGGTCCGTCTTTAGGCGTAGCTCCTTCAGGACAGTGCAAATGGACTCGGGCATGCTCGAAAAACAAATTCTCTGGATAATTTAGCGTCATAAAATTCCGTGAAAAGCTATATGCAATAGTACTAGACTCCTTCATGACAGACCCAAGCTTGCCAGTTCTTTCAAAAGCAGGCCTTGATTTAGGTGAAAGTGGTGATTCCAGAATCGACTCAACATACATCGCCATTCCTCCTAGTGAGGTCCAACCAAGACCCATAACGACACCAGCAGGAGTTACGTCATAAATGCGATCGCTAGTGAAAATAGCAGGTCCAATAAAATCCGCAAGATCAGACTCTCCAATCTTCACGTGTACTGAATCGGGAACCTTAAGGGGCTTTCTAGGGTTCTCTGCTGTGAAAACTGTCTCTTTCTCGGAACCGTCATCGACTTTCTTGCTAAGGGCATCATTCAAGCTTTCCTTCAACGACTCCTCACTAGAGAAAACGGTGCCAGTAACCTCGGAAACGGCTTCCTTAGACTGAGCAGATGCAGATTCTTCCTCACGAAGCTTGACTTCTTTGCCTTCATCCGTGAGGCTTTCTTCCTCAGTCAACACGTCACCGTATTCTTTTACAATCCTAAGTGCCGCCTTCCTATATATCTTGTCAATCTGTCTCTTTAAGTTGCGAACACCGCTTTCGCGGCAATAACTCTTTATGAGAGCTGCAAGACCATCGTCGGTAAGAATAACATCAGCGTTTTCTAAGCCATTGCTCTTCTTAGAGGCAGGTGCAAGGTAGTTTCGAGCAATAGCAATTTTCTCATCAGCAACATACCCGGATATCTCAATCAGCTCCATACGGTCAAGTAAAGGCCCCGGAATGCCTTCAGTGGTATTAGCGGTGCAAACAAACAATACTTTGCTCATATCAACAGGAATATCCAGATAATGATCCAAGAAGCTATTGTTTTGTTCAGGGTCTAGAAGTTCCAACAACGCAGAGGAAGGATCTCCTTGCCCACCGTGACCAACTTTGTCTACTTCGTCGATCAGAATAAGAGGGTTCTCTGTTTGACATTTCTTCAAAGCCTGAATAGCCCTACCAGGGAGAGCACCAACATAAGTTCTCCTATGACCTTTGATTTCAGCTACATCAGCAAGTCCACCAACTGAAAATCGGTAGAACTGACGATCAAGTGCTCTTGCAATTGACTTTCCAATAGAAGTCTTACCAACACCAGGAGGTCCAACAAAGCAAAGAATTTTACCTTCCACACTGCCAGTTAATTTTCCAACAGCAATGAATTCCAGTATTCTATCTTTCACATCTTCTAAGCCATAATGGTCTTCGTTGAGAACTTCAATAGCATGCTTTATGTCATAATTCTCAGTTGATCGGCGGCCCCAAGGTACTGAAGTTAACCAGTCGAGATAATTTCTAGTGACATTAAATTCAGAGGCTGCTGGGTCCAGATAAATCAATTTACTGATTTCTGCTTCGAATACAGTTTTGACATTTTCTGGCATAGCGAGAGAGTTAGCTTTGCTGCGAAATTCTTTGACAAGGTTATCTTTGCCATCAGATTCCAAGCCTAATTCGCGCTTGATACCTCGAAGCTGTTCCATTAGATAATATTCGCGCTGCCTACGCTGAATTTTGGAGTCGACATCTTTGCTGATTTTATTTTGCAATTCAGCGTTCACCAGCTCCTTCTTCAGCAAGATTAGCGCTTTCTGAAGACGCTCATTAATATTTAAACATTCAAGAATGCTTTGAAGTTCACTGGTTTTACCAGCAGAGACAGCGGCCGCAAAATCTGCCAATTTACCGGGCTCCTCGAAGACATTGCGCGCCGATAGAGTCATTGCAAAGTTGGCTATCTGATCGCGGAAAAGATTGTTTAGTTGAGACACCTGTTTGAAGACAGTGACAAGTTCACCGGCCATAGCGCGGATCATAGGATCATGTTTGTCTATAGGTTCGTCTGATAGGTTAGACACTTCGGCTGTGGTAACATCATAATCTGAAAGGAAAGAGACGTTAGACTCGGCATCAGCGGTCGAGTCAGAGGCTGTGCCTGCCGTCGGAGCAGGATCGACAGACTGTTCAAAACTCGTCAAAGTGTCATCTATATGCTCTTCTGCAGACTTATCTAACGATTCTTTCGCGGAGTCTGTCCGCTTGGGGGCATGTAGTTCATCAATGTGAATTCGTCGATGAGGAAACAAAACAGCAGTGAGGCTTTCTTTTACACTGCCATCACGAGATTCAGCTTGGGGGAAAATACTAGTAATTTGCGCGAATACACCGACAGGGTGAACTTCGCTGACGTCGTGAATGAGGTCGGAATCGGCTTCTTCGTCGCGAAAGAGAAAAACACCTAAGTACGGTTTGCCCTTCGCATACATGGCTTTTATAGCGCCTATGACGTGAGGATCATGAACGACCACAGCCTTGTAAAAGCCAGGAAATAGAGGTCTTTTAGTAATTGGGATAGCCATGACCTTTGGATAGACTTCGGGCACGCTGGACGGCTTGGAACTGGATGAAGAAGAGCCAGAGGAGCCAGAGGAGCTAGAAGAGTTCGAACTAGACTTTGAACTGCTTCCGGAGGAGGAAGCGGTACCAGATGGGGTCTCTTCTTCAGAAGATTTGGATGGTTTGCTAGAATTCTTGGATTTAGGGACAGAGGCGCTTTCTGGCGAATCGAACGGCGAATCTGCAGAATCTTTCGATGGGGTAGGTTTGCCGGAGTCTTCTGAAGCGGGCTGTTTTAGTGTTTCGGACTCATCTTTGGAGTCCGAGGATTTGGACCGCGAAGATTTGACGTCGATGATCTTGGACTGGTCGAAGAGCCAGTCCGGAGAGCGGCGGAGTTTAGAGGGGGAGGCAGGCCATACGGGTGTTGCGATCGCATCGTTGATTGTTGCATAGTTTCGCGTAATCAAATTGAGAGGACATCTTTTGGCGAATAACAGCTGGAGGCTCGACCTACGGGTGGCGACACGAGCAGGGCCGGCTATGGAAGCCATGTTTAGTCAAATGAGAGAGAGTCTGGGTGGAGAATTAGCGGGCTGGACGGTGCGGTAATTGCAGGAACAAAATACTAAACTTGTACAGGTACCAGCAAGAAATAAACCTCCAAAGACCCTCTTGCGTCTGTTTTAGCGAAAAGGTGGCGATAAGAACACAAAAGAATATCTCGGTGTATGAAGACGGAGGGTAGGTAGTTAGATATGATGAAGGGAGGGGCAGGGTAGGGTCAAGGGTGGGTTTGTACCGGGAAAGGAGGGTGGGCAGTCTAATGGCAGCTAGAGTCCGGGGGCCTGTTGATCAGAGCCAATTTGGACCTTTCAATGATGCATGTCATTCAATTTTTATTATTTCCATTCTCGCAGTCCTGCGTACGGATCTGATGGCCGTGCAGGCACAGATGCAGGTGAAGCTCCAGGCGCGGGGGATGATCCGCTGGTAGGGTACCCCGTCTGGTAGTAGGGAGTTTGTAGCTGTTGGTAATTGGGCAGAGAAGGCGCACTGGTGCCACTATACGCCTGCGCGTTTGAAACAGAGGGTTCATTTGGACGGTACGAGCCTTGAGGGACAAATCCGCCAGGTGGTGCGTATTGATCATAGGAGCTCTGGCGTGGTAGCACGGGCACCTGTGACGAATCTGGACCGCGCTCTCCAGCGAGTTTGGGCGGAAGCTGTGGAGGCATGTTAAAGTGGCTGTCCGTATTTGAAGAGATACTGAATCGCGAGAAAGAGTCCGCAATGTTCGTCTCAGTGCTCCTTCTCGATCCTATTGTGCGCTCTAGCTCATTTGACAGCAGTTGCGCCTCACGGTTCCGTTCTCCCACATACACGTCCACTTTGCTTTGTAGCAGTTTCGCCTGGTCTAGCAGTTTACTATAAAATTCAATGCCCTTCTCAACTCCACCAGTTACAGACGACCATACCTGATGCGCATTTGCGTACTTCGTAGTCAGATTTAGTACCGCTTTCTGTTTGGTCTGCATTCCGGACTGCTTGCGCTTAACGTCAGGATTGTTGAGAATATTCCTCCATACGTCAGACAAGTTCTTCATCAAGTCCGTTTGCACCTGAACGCTGGCTTCAAGTCGCTTTTGGTACACGTTAAACTTTTCGAGCTCGTACTTGAACAGCGTGTCCTCTACATCTGGGACTTTCTTGTTGAATACAAGCAGAGAAGAGATGTCATCTTTGTGGATCTTGTCTTTTAGATGCGCGTACGTTTGTGCTCTCTCCTTTTTCACTTTGTTAAGTTTCTGATATATCACATCAACCTGTTCAATGGCCTCTAGAATTTCACGAGATGAATCAGTGGTGTCGTCGAGGTCAAGCAGCGAAATATTACTGGAGGTGGGATTCCCAGCATCGCTTTGCGCTTGACGATACGAAAGAGCAAGGGCGCTGGATTCAGAGCCTTGCATGAGAATATCAGCTGTGCCGGAAATAGCCGAATAGTCTGCAGACAGTCTTGTGTCAGAAGCAGAAGCATCCAGCACAGCCTGTTTAATGTCCCGTAATTCTTTCCATAATTGTGCAGCTGCGTCCGAAGATGGTAATTGAGACCAGAAGTCGCCAAATTTTGCTTTAAACGAGCTTGATGAGGCTTCCTCCGCTTTCAGAGCCGACCCGATAGCATCTATTATCTGGAACACAGGTTTCTTCATTGTTTCAAGTCGATTAAAATTAGGCGGGCCACATGCCTTCATGTTATCAGCAAATTCGCGGATTTGAGAGTCGATTTCTGCACCATCGACACTAGAAGTGTTGGCTTGAAACAGAATCTTTATCTCATAGAGTGCTTTCGGCAGCCCAAGGTATTCTATGGCAGATTCTAGCTCTTCGTCTGCCAGCTCGACTTTCTCAAGCTCGCCACGTAGAAGAGTTGCTTTCATCTCAGAATATTTACTCGCCTGTTCATGTACCGATAAAGGGATCAACGATTCAAAGAGCTGCTTTCCGATCAGTTTGACTACGTCAATGCCTTTATAGAGGTCAGACAGCGGTGTAGGTTTCGCAGCTTCCATAACAGGTATCTCTGGGAGCGATGCGGGATCGGGAATTGCACAGTGGTATATGAAATCATTTTCTTTGTCCATTGCTTGCTCCTTCTCTTTAAAGATCTTTAGCTGAGAGACCACTATTTCCGATAAGGAGTTCAACTGGGGCGGTAGAGAAAGTTTCTGTGCCGTAGACAAGTGGCTTATCGCTTGGGCTATGTGCGCCAAGGCGATACCGTACTTGCTTGATGTTACAGACAAATTGAGAGCGGAGTAGTAGTGAGCGAGGCCAGCTGTGTAGTGGCCCTTGACCTGGCAGTAGACGGGCCAGCTCTTATCGCCCCAGTTTGACTTAGCAGCTTCCTGGAAGCCTAAATAGGCTGCTTTGTAGCTCACGTTTGCAGCTTTATAAACTTTAGCAGTCATTCCGGGCCTGCCGTTTGATTGGACGATATTAGCGGCGAAAACTTCGTTGGCCTGAGCTATGGAAAGTGCAGTGAGCGTCTTGAGGGTATCAGAGCCGAGATCTGGGCTAGGTGCATGCAGAAAGTTGTCAGATATGTAGGTATATATACCAGCTGCAGCTTGAAAATTCTGATAGGCAGATTTGAAATCGGAGGAGTTATTGGCATTAGCGGCTATATGAGTCAGTATTGTAGCGAGATTGTAAAGCAAAGATGCTTTTTCGAAGGCGATAGAGTGTTGCGTAATTAATGCCTTGGTGAAGGAGTCTCTCCAGGAGAATGATACTCTGCAATGAACTTCATCTACGGGTACACGAAGTTCTAGGAGTTCGAGTTGTGCATAATAACGGTAGACGAGGTCTTTGCCCGTAGGATCAAGGCCGGCACCTCTTGTATCCTGACGCATGCGTTCGAGGGACTTGATTGATTCTGAGTACTGAGAGGCATCACCATAGACGGAGTTAATATATCTATTTAAAGGAGTTGCCCAATCTGTATCTTCTGTTGTTTTAAGCGGCAATGAAAGCATTGGTGTAGGAGGCATAATTGTATGAATTTGTATAGAAGAAGGTAAGAATCGGTGGCCAGGTGGGTGGGAATGAGTTCGGAGAAGCCCGCTGGTGGCGCGACCGGCGAATACAGAAGTTGAAAGGATAATGAATATTTCTATAATTAAAAAAAAAGGGTTTAAACAAAAACAAAGATTAGAAAGATCTTTAAGGATTTAACGGCGTTTATATGCGCTGGTGGAGTTAGCGTTGGGGTTGAGGTGATTGCATGGTGCGCATACACCAGGTGATTGTTTGCAATATTCAGATTTTGCAGGGAAGACGAAACGGGCATTTGGCCTGTTAACTAGGTCATTGTTTGACCATAATGACAAGAAAAAAAATAGTAGTAATTAACATGTTCAAGCTAGCGACCGGCAGCTTGAACCATACATGCAATTCTGACTGTAAAGTTGCTGAATGGTCTGACGCAATGTTTACAGAGTCTATGTATGAAGTGCCAAAAGCTGAATCGCAGAATACAAGTCCTAAATCAGGAGTGGACTTTATCGAAAGACTATCATACGCAATGGCCAGGATGGCGCAAGAGATTAGTAGCCACATGTATGCAATGATAGAGCGGCCACAGATGAAACAATTGTCTTCTGGGGCGCCAGATGAGCAAAAAGACGCAGCGAGTATGCGGTCAGTCGGCAGTGACGAGACAGCGGGCTCGTATAAACCCATTAGGCCGGCATACTTTGTGACAAGATTTATACATAATGCATTTCATCTGGTAGCGTATCAGTCGGAGAAGATAGGTGCGCATTATGCCGGGGACAGTAAGTTGAAGTCAATTGACTACAAGGCGCTGCTTTCAGGACTCGAAAAGGAGCAGCCGCGGTTGGTTGGATCAAAGTACTGCGACGAATGTCATTGCAATTCGAACGGCTGGAATATGAACTACGAAAAGCAGCTGAACCAGTGCGACAAAGACGAGGTATGCGTTGGATCATGTCTTCTTGCGAGTCAGGAGATGCAGAAGACAGGACTTATTGACGACAACTGCTACTTGCACCACCATATTGACCAGACTCCGGCGCTATTGGGGATGAAGGTACAGGGGCGTGCACAAACGCATAGACAGGCCGGGAACCGGACAATTTTGGCAATCTTAGAGCTCGCAGAGACATTTGAGGCGAGCGCTTCGCATCTGATACGCAGCGCGGCGGAATCTGGAACAATACTGCTTGAGCAGAATTTCGGTCCACGTTTAGCGCACAAAGCAAGCCATGTAACGCAAGGGATCGCCGATATACTATTAATATATCTGGACGTCCACAGTATGGGTCGCACGCTTGTGTTTCGTGGGTTCTGCAAGGGGTATGTACAAGAGTGCATGAACAGTGCGGCGAAGAATAGTTAGCAACAAATAAGGGTTATATGGGCGTAGATGTAGAGGCAGCAGAAGCAGCAGCAGAAGCGGCGGCAGCGGCAGCAGCAGTAGTAGTAGTAGCCGTGCCATTTGCTGTAGCTGTTGTGGATTCGACCTTTTTATGGCGGAGCCGCTTTTCAGTCTCAAGGAAGACGCGCATACCAACGTCGAGATCTTTCCAAGCATCTATTTGTGAGTCTTCTTCGTTGACTTTCTGACCCGCGAGTTGTTTTTGCACCTTTTGGAAAATGTTGACTGGTGGGTCGAAGTCCGTTGGCCAGTCCTTTAGCGACCCACCTCCTCGCAGGATTTTTTTAACTGCAAGCGTGCGGGCATTATTCCAATCATTGACTTCTTCTTCAAATTGATTCCATACACAATTTATACAACCAGACATACAACAATTATCAGGCTCTATTGGCTTTGCAGGTACTTTAACTCCACGGATCAGTCGACCTTGATGATGTTCAAACGCATTTAGCTGTGTTTGCCGTCGACTAAGTGGCGATCCAAACACTAGTCGTGCCCTTTCCTCGGGAGTTAAATCTTTATATCTTTTTGGAAATACAATAGATCGATGTGCAACCCCGCTTATTGGCTGTGAGGCCGCTAATTTGTAAAATGCTAGCTTATCACTTCGCATTCCCCCTCGTGGTGTAAGAGGCTAACATCCAACCCACCTTCTCCCACCAAACCACCCTTTCTTATACAATATTATCCCTTCACCAACCCCTCTAAGCAACCTTTAATAATCTTTAATAATCTCAATGGCACCACCACGTAAAACACAGACACGTGCCGCCAAAGAGAGTCGTCTTGCACGCACTGAAAATGGTATGAAACTTACTGCATTCCCACAAGCAGCTCTTATTAATCAGAAGAATTACTCAACTGAGTATATTAAGAAAGACGAGCAACAATTACTCTTCAGACAGGTTGCAGAGGATCTCGCTGTACTAAAACAGGACGAGGAAACTTCTAAAACGGCTGTAAAAAACTCGTCAGCTGATGTCTCAGATGATGAAGATGCCTCCGACATCGATAATGAAGTCGCACATGACTACAAAGAAGATACTCGGCTCCACTACCAGCGACACCCACCTGACCGTATCATCGCTATACAGCTCGGATCACACAATCTCCGTGTTGGTCGTGTTTCCGATCCTATACCACACACAGTTCCTAATGTTATTGCCCGCAAAATGGCACCACTTTCACATGCAACAGCCACCCCAATCACTCTTGTCGCAAACCTGTCTCCTCCAGAAGATGGCAATAGCGACAGCGACGGTGACGAATCCATGCGCGACGAGCAGTCTATGCTATCTGGACAGTTCCCTTTGCCATGGCGCACAATTGCCAATACAGACACCGAAAAGCTCGATATCACTCTGTCTAAAGAATTCACTGCCGCCGCCAAAATCGTCGTCAAAGATTTCAGGGACCGTATGCGGTATTACAAACGCCGCATTCAGCCTGGTTCCAGAACAACCTGTCTTACATATAATAGCCAATGTCTCGATCCGGAAATTATAAAAGAACATGACGATATCAACGGCCCAGAATGGACTGACTACAAGAGCCTCGGTTCACCTGAATACTTTGTCGGCGACCAAGCGCTCAACCTCCCTAATGAATCACCCTATGTCTGCCGCTGGCCTATTTCTCACGGTTTCTTCAACGAACGTGACTACTTCTCACAGCAGGAAATACTTGGTGACATATCTACAATAATTAGTAAAACGCTGGAATCTGAGTTAGGCATATCCAAGAAGGACCTAGACCACCGCGCAGGAAATGGCTCGTATTCTGCTGTACTGATAATTCCAGATCTGCTCGAAAAATCTTTAGTTGAGAACATTATAGATATACTGTTCAGACTAGGGTTTTTGCAGGTATCGTTGATCCAAGAAGCACTCGCTGCCACTTATGGTGCCGGACTGTCGACGGCCTGCGTCGTCGACCTAGGTGCCCAGACAACTAAAGTCAGCTGCGTCGAGGACGGCATGATTATTCCCGATAGCAGAATAAATGTTAAGGTAGGAGGTGACGATATAGCTCTGGCTTTCCAGAAACTCCTCCTTCATATTGGGTTCCCCTATCTGGACATTGACCTACGCAAACTGTACCATTGGCATATAATTGAGGAGCTTAAACGGCTATATATCACTTTCAATGATGCTGATATCACTCCACAAGTGTACAATTTCTTTGTGCGACAGCCTGGCGAAGACACGAAAAAGTTTTCATTTAAGTTGTGCGACGAGGCTATGTTAGCACCTCTAGGCATGTTCTATCCTGAATTGTACGAATATACCGACAAGTGGAAAAGCCACAATACATTGTTTGCGCATACCCGTGACATCTACACTGGAAAGATCAGCGATCATATTTCGGAAGCGATGATGACGGTATACGGTAACGGCTACTGTAAAGCGCAATCTGAGGAGCTAGATGATGAGGAGTTTGATGATGCAGATGAGCAATTAAAAGAAAACGGTGGTGGGTCCACGGGCACTGGTACGCATACGCCTGTACATACCGGTGCAAAGAGCTCGAATGCAGGAGGAAGCACGCCTATTTCCTCTGCGCGAGCTACACCACTGCCAGACGACGGCAATGACGCTGCAGGCACTAATTTGAAGTCGACTCCGGTACCTACATCGGCAGGAGCAGGAGTAACCGCAACAACTAGTACAAGTTCAGGACACAGAAGAATAAACCCACATATAACACCTGTGGCAGCGCTTGATCACAGTATTATCGAGAGCATTGCTGTATCTTCAAAAGGGGATGGTGCAAAGGCGAAACGGCTGTATGATAGTATTATTCTAGTTGGCGGGGGATCTAACATTGCGAATCTGTCAGGAATCTTGGAAGACCGGATCCAGATGTGGAATGGATCCGGTACGACGGTAACAATTATACCTCCGCCACGGGATATGGAACCTGAGATTGTATCGTGGAAAGGTGCGTGTGTGTTTAGTCGGTTGAACATTTGCAGAGAGATGTGGATTTCACACTCTGATTGGGCAATACTTGGTGCGCGATGCTTGCCGCAAAGATGTCTTTTTTATTATTAAGGCGGAGGAGTGATAGCTGTAAAATTAGATAATACTTTTAATTCATCAGGAATAGATAAATTTCTGTCTTGAATTTGTTTGACGAGATTCTTATGTTCTGTAATTAATTCTTCGAGGTAATCTGCGAGACGTACGACTATACGAGCTTCGCTCTTTGGACTGATTTCTTCGAGCCCTGGGACAATTTTTACTAGTTGCTCATACTTCTCTCTTAATAACTTTCTTCTGCGATGTTCCGCTGCTAAATGTCGGGCTTTTTTATCTTCTTTTTGTGGTGAAGGTTGATCTTCTTCTTCGGCCAGATTGACCTGTTCCTTTGGTTTTGGGATTTCCACATTCCATGATTGACTTCCTTCGAAGTTCATGCTTACAGCTGGTTTTATTTTGCGTTTTTGAATTGCAGTATCAAAGAATGATCTTGATCCTAAAACATCTTTACTCATTTTTCTAATGTAGTTATACAAAAATGATGATGAAGTCTTATATAGTGATTGTAGGTGTATAAGGTAATTGCTGACTTTGGGTGGGATGATGATCTTCTTAACTCCTCCTCCTCCCCCCGCCCACTCTTTCGCATTACTCTACACCAAAGAAATGACATCTAGAAAACATAAAGTACCAGAACATAGACATACTATTTATGGTGGAACTGTTTTACAACAAAATACATCATTGGCTCCACAAATGACAAGACGATCAAGTGGAGACTCTTCTAGGTCTGCCATAACAAGTGTTAGAAGTATCAAGAGCATACGTTCAATTAGGAATAATGCCGAAACAGAATCTGTTTTCGATTCTGAATCTAATATTCGTCCATCTTCAGAAACACAACGTGTGTTTACATTACCACTTGTAGATATCGCACGTGATCAAGATGTAACAGTTAACCTCGCAGCTATAGATACTGAAATTGCAAAAGAAACAATGCTCCTTAGATCAGCAAAGTCTGTTCTTAATAATCATAACTCTACCAAAACTTCCGCAGTTTATGCACAAGCTGATTCACAATACCAATCTGCTCAAGTGCGACTTGAACAGCTCAAAACTCTTAGAAACTCAGCAATCAACGCACCCCCACAAAACAATCTTAGCCCGCTCCTTAATGATCCTTCGCGTTTCAATGGTCTAAATAGAGTCGAACTCGAAGTATCCGTCCCGCATAACCAGTCTCCTACATTTACTGCAGGTCTTTTACTTCATGCTCTTGAAGATACACCTCCATCAGAATCTGCGAAACTCGTTCAAAAAGCCAACGAAATCGTCGATCTGCTTTCTGCACATCCGGAATTGCGTCCTGAATTAGTCTTATCTATTGTTGCAAAACATGTTCAATCTTTGCTTTTGCATCATAGCCCGTACGTTGTTGCAGCAGGTTTCAGGTTAGCCCGTTATCTGCTGACCGACGCATCATCCATAAAAGCATTCAGAACTCTCTTTTCCGACTATATTATAATCAAATCTCTCACAAGAGACTCGCAAAGATCTATTGAACGCGAACAGGCGCTCAAATTTGTAAGAGCCTTTGCTGAAATTCCTGATGGCCTTAACGAATTATCTCTCGCTGTTCTCCGTACTATTGTCGCAATAGCTGAAAACGCGGAAGACAAGCTGCGAATAGCTGCACTAGAGTTTATGGCCGAAATTCTCGTTTTAAGTCCTAAACTTGCAGCTTCATCTGGTGCAGTGCGTGCAGTCTTGCAAGGTCTTATAGAAGGTCCTTTTGAACTTGCTGACTCTTTAATCTTGGCATACTTGCATGTCGCAAACCACCCAGAGTCGCGGCAGTATCTAAGAATAGATGAGGATTTCCGGTATATAGTCTATCCATTACTAGAATCTCAGTCAACTGGACACATACATGAAGAAAAATTGGCTTCCTCTGCCAAAGTAATACTTATCATCTTACGATCTTGGACTGGAATATACGCATGCTCATACAGAAACTTCCAGGTTATTAGAGACATAGTACTCTGCCTGAAATCCCCGCTCAAACTGTCACAGGAAATTATTATAGATATGCTATTCGACCTATTTGGCATTGTTCAACCAAAATGGGCTACGCGGTTTTATCTAGATGGCCGAGAATGTGATAATATGACAAACGAGAAAGATGACCAGTTGAATATTGACGGAGATGATTACCGCGCACAAGACCCAAAATTGTCCACTGAAATTGACATTATTCGTCATATGACCAGCTTGCATCTTGCTCTATTTTTTGAGTGTGGCTTAATGAATGCTTTGTCTGATTTCGTAGACAAAGACGAGAACGACTCTACTCATAGAAAAGCTAGTCTTCTAGTGAGTGCCCTGACCAGTCTATCATCAAAGGTTCATTCACAAGAATACTCTACGAAGTTTATATCGCTTGGACCGCTCTTTGTGCGTGCTGCTAACATTGACAACGATAGCCGGTTAATGTCGGCGCATGCTGTCTACGAATTGGAAGGACTGAACAAAGCCTTATATTTAAGCTATGAATCTAAATCGAACAGCGATGACAACATGGATCAGTTGAATTATCACATGCAACTGCTAGCTATGGCTAGCATGAGAGGTAGTAAATTTAACTTGAATGTCCTTGAACCAACTGATTCTGCACCTGCACCAGATTCTGCGAATATTATAGGTCGACGATCTGTTCAGCCTTCTGGGCCTGAAGATTCATTCAGGGCTGCACTTATGGATACACAAGTATTGTCCACTAAGAACTACTCTAAATGGAATTGGGATTTGATATCTCTTATTATTACTGGGCCTATGTTGAACCCAAAAAGACTGGATATTGTTATAAAGGATACTAAATTCCTGAAAAGGATAGTGTCCTTCTTCCGACCTTTCAAGTATCGGTTTTCAGTGGTCAAAAATACCGAAAAGAATCGCGTGATTGTGCGCATTGGATGCGAACTCATTGATACGCTTATGAGCACTACTGAAGGAACAACATATCTTCTAGAAAACAAACTGATTCGTCAGATTGCTGAATGTATAGCCCAAATTGATCCTTATAGTGGAATTAGCGCTATGGACCCTTTGTTATCTCGAGAAAGAATGGAGCGAACGTTAACTGGAGGATATTTCACTATTTTGGGCACCCTTACGAACTACCCACAAGGTATTGCAATTCTGGAGCGCTGGCGCATTTTCAGTATGCTTTATCACCTTGTTGAGTTAGGAGACAGAGAGGACGTTCTTATTGCTATACTTTCGTCACTCAATTATACGTTCCAGAGTCATCCAATGAACTTAGTGTCCAAATGCTTAATATCAGAACACCTCAGCGTTAGAGTATTTACCACATGGTTTGTGGGGTCTGCCCTTGTTAAAGCCCGACGAGAATGGCAGTTGAGCTCAGTCAACAGCACAGCTATTGTTCTTCCTCTAAGAGATTTTGAGAAGGCATTTTTGCGCTTGTTGATTCAACAGCTTTACGACATGTCAGATGAAGTAGTCGAAATTGCAGTTTCGGCACTGACTAAGCAATGTGAACATCGTGAAAGATTGGACTATATAGTATCTCTTCGTCCTGTGTTTTCTCATCTGGGGAAAGTTGGTGCTCCATTATTGGTGCAATTTGTTGGGTACTCTCCAGGATACAATTACCTTAGTGAGCATGGACTAATTGAAGACAAATGTGACGAATGGTTCAATGAGGGCATTGAACAATTCTGCGATACGATCGAGTCGAATCTCGCAGTGGCATTCAAAGTGCCCAGTTACGAGCAGAGAGTCCCTGGCACTATTTCGTACAAAGCTGAGACGAAATCAGTTTGGCCGCATAATTTCTTCCGTGTCATGGTCAAAACTAGGGAAGGATGTGAGCTTCTTCGCAAGAAGAAATATTTCGATAAAGCAGTTGCTTATGTGCGAGCGAACCACGCTAAACTGAATAATAGTTCTGTTATCAGGAAAGTAAAAGCTTATATGTGGCTTATTGGTGCGGTGGGTTCTGTTGGAAAGTCATTTGTGCCACAAGAGACTGGAGAAGTTGATGATTTTGAATATGGATGGGGATTCATAACTGAGAAAGATGTGGTTCCTTTGGTGTACGATATATTTAAAAACTCCAAGCTGCTAACTTTACGAGGAACTGCCTTTTACGCACTTGGACTGTTTTCATGCTCTGAAGCAGGTAGAAGACACCTTGAAGAGAAGTACAATTGGATGAGCCCGTCAGGGAAAGTAGGTGAACCTGGGCTTGCTCTGCCTATTGATGTTGTGCGAGAAGTACAGCTGAGCAGTTATGGGCATGAGATGGCTGAACAGATTGAATATGATGCGAAGGGTGTAGCTCTTGAAGACAACTCAGAGAGCTTAGAAGATTCGATAAAGCGGCTAGACCGCACAGGTAGAACTATTGTTTACGGATTGATTGATCTAGCGAATCATATTCTTGCGAACACTGCCGCAAAGAGTCTTGCAACAATTCAGGCTAAAGACGGTAAATATTTCCGTGACCCACAGATATTCCAAATTGCGATGAGACTTCTTGGACTTTACAAATATCGTCTTTCCATTCGAAGGTTTATACTGGATTTGTTCAGGACGGAATACGTACTGGAGACGCTTACAGCCAAGATTTAACAATAACGAATTAATGACATTAGAACGGATCATGAAGGAGTCGTATGGTGTAGTATTTTCTGTATCATTTTGTTGCCCACTGCAAGAGCATCTTCCTTTTGTGGCACAAAGAATTGTGATACTTTTTCGAAACGATGCTTGTAAAGATCGAAAGAGCCAGCAGCGACGACGTCAGCCCAGCTACGGGCAGCTAGAGTAAATTCCAAGTCGTCATGACGAAAAGAGTCATCATTTACACCAGTATTAATGGCGTCATCAAGCAAAGACGTAGCAAAAACATATTCTGTAACGCCTATTAGTATGCGGAAAATAGGCGTAGAACAGATCATGTGGTCAAAGGGGTTAATACCGAGACGGTACCAGCAGTCTCCAACAGCTAAAAGTGAGAGATGTGAATTAGGAGTGCGTTCATCTTTCGGTACTGTTGACAAACTGTATTCGTCGAGCAAGTCATCTGAGAGCAAAAGTTTGTGAGACTGTGAGCGTTCTAGGCTGAAAAGGGTGTCACGGACGTTATAGAGTCTGGATCTAAGGGTTTCCTTGTCGCCTTGAATGAACAGTGTGAACAACTCTGTTACAGAACGCGAGTATTGAAGAATTTGTTCGTGAGCGGCGGGGTTATAGATGGCTAGACCAGCATAAACGTGCCATTTGCTGGAGAAGATGCGTAGGGAGATGTTTATTTTGACGTTCTCAATGCCGCCAGCGTAGCGGCCAATCACCCAGGGGTACTGGTTATTAGCTAGCCATGCAGAGCCCATTGCGAGAAAAGCAGCATGTGTTGCGGCCTGAGTAGCAGCGGTTATGCGATCGTGCTCCGAGGCTGAAAGTACAGAGATGCGGCTGCCGAAGGTTGTAGCGCAGATCTCTGTGAGCTGTGCAGTTGAAGATTTATGATCAAATACTCTATAAGGAACGACTATGAGTGGTTGGCCCTGTGGATCGACTGATGCGCCGTGCATTGAATGGAGACATATGATTTCGCAATCATCTGGTGCGTATTTGGCAAGGGCCTCTACTTCAACGGATTTGCATGAAGATTGGCCGCCAATTATTGCCCCAGGTTTTGCAGAAGGTGCTATTTGAGATGTAGCAGACTCGATATTTTCGGCCTCGACCGAGAAAAGGAGTAGATCAGCGAGACGTGCGACCTGAACGCCAGTTTTGAGGATTCTAATTGATTCGCAGTTCTTGTACTCTGTACACAACTCATTGTAGCGTGCCGCTATATCGGAGGCATATACAATATAGCCTGCTTGTGCAAAACAGCGCGCATACAACTTGCCCATGTCGCCCATACCGACAATCCCAATAGTTAAGGTTGTCATTTGTGCGTCTAATGTGGTAATAGCGGTAATCAGGACCGGCGCGTAGAGTCACTGGTGGAAGTCAGGTTACAAGGCAGGGTCAAGGGTAAATATTTGACGGTGGCCATCGGGCGAGGAACGATGGTGGATCGTGTGTAGGGGTAGCTGGTAATGAGTCAAAAATGGCGTTAAGAAATAGACAAATAACCAAAACGGAAGAATGGAAAATGATACGAGAACGTTTTACTGTATTTTTAAATGAAGGTTGGTTTAGTGTCAGGATGCCCTACGGTTAGCCATCGGGGGGTGGGCTCGCGGCGGCAGTAAAGTTTAGAGATTAAGTTTAGGGAGCAGAGAGGAATGCATTAAAGTAGAGATAAAAGAAGTATGCGTAGTAAAAGGCATAAAAGGGATACACATAATGAAATAAAATAAATCATGCCACCTGGACTGCCAATTTTTGATTAATTGATAGAGTTAACGGACGCCGTCAGGGGATATCGTGTACAGTAGACTAAAATGCCGATATGGTGATTAGCTGTTTAGGCTTTTTGCCAGCCGCAACGCAGAGGGACGCCCATCATCGATGTGATACTTCAGGTGCAATGACGATGCTAGTGACGCAGAACATTTAGAATAGAAAGAATAGGACAGTGATGTCATTCTAGCTGTCCAAGATAGGAAAGTCTAAGAGACGCGCAGACAGTCGAGATAGTACGAAGGCTTTGAGGAGGGTGAAAATAGAGTTTGGTACCTATCTCGGGCAAGTCCGATCGGTAGGTCAGAGGGCAAAACTGACGGGTGGGAGGCTAGTAGATAGGAACAGATATCAAATACAGCGCACGGAAGGAGAGATACGTAAATTGATAAAATGACTCTTTTATTGGCTTCTGGTGATGCCGAAAAAAGGTTGGATACGGCAAGAGGTGAGTCGAAAGGTGAAACTGAACTCGATTCACCGTGGTGACCCGCAGACAACCGAGCTTCACGTTTTTCAGATCAATAGGAATGTCATAAGAATGATATGACGCCTGATAAGAGCTGTCAATTTTGATAAATGTATGGAAATCAAAATGAGGTGGCCTGACAAATGAAACTGATTAGTTGCGTTCTAAAAGGACATAATAGTAAGGTTTCTATAAGGGTCTGATTGGTTGAAGAAAGTATAATAGAGTTAACGTTTCGGTGATGTCCGTGGCCTGGAGAATGCTTCGAAAAGCAAGCGGTTGCGACCGTCTTCAAGCATTGATAGCCCGATTACGCGTCGCTTAGCTGTAGCGAATTCGAGATATACAGCACATTGACCTAGCATGACCGCTAAAAGTGAATAAATTAGATCACATTTTGCTGTATAGCACTTACGGAGAAGGCCGATAAAGCTACATCAAAAACCGATCTGCATCGACGCAGGGAACTGGTTTTTGCAGTCAGTTTTGCAGCGTACCTAAGGCTCTTGGGCAGAATATGCAGAAGTTTATTTAAAACCGCTGACCAATTAACAATGCAGTTTTCTATGCTATTGTGCCGGAATGAAAGGCAGAATACTTAAATTAAAGTTCACAATTACTTATTCGGGAAGTTGCGGTGACGTCCGACCCACTGATAAGGCGTGGACCGAAACACGCCAGTACAAAGCGCTGCCCAATATACATATATATAAAGGGTGCAGATATTTCAAGGAACCCTCTTCTTCATAAACTGGTCTGTTCATACATTCAGCAAGACACTATTTGCATTTTCTACCCGCGTTATGACCAGATACACAGATTCAAAAGTACACAAGGTTGAGGCTAACCAAGCCACTGCCCCTTTCGCTGCTCCAGAAGCCAACACCTCAATTGTTGATTCAGCTAATGTCAGCGCTGAAGGTCAGCTTTCGTGGGCGCGTTACGGCAAGGACAATGTCCGCGTCCTAAAGGTCGCACGTGACCCCACTGACAGAGAGACTCAGCACGTTACTGAGTACGTCGTTCGCTGTCTGCTAGAAGGCGACGTTGACCGCTCTTATACGCATGCTGACAATTCTCCCGTTGTGGCAACCGATACCATCAAGAACACTGTCTTTATAAAGGCCAAGGAGAACGCTATTGAGCCTGCTGAGCTCTTTGGCGCTGAACTGGGTTCCCATTTCGTCAATACCTACAAGCACATTCACTCTGCGCATGTAGACATCTCCTTGGTCACATGGACGCGCATGTCTGTTGCCGGAAAACCGCATAAACATTCGTTTGTTGCTAACAAGAACGAACGCAACTTCGTTCATGTTGACGTTTTTGAAGGTGCCAACGGACAGGCTGGACCTGTTTCTGTTACTTCTCAGCTTAAGGACCTCACTGTGCTCAAGTCTACCGGCTCAATGTTTTATGGCTTTCACCGCGATGAGTACACTACCCTCAAGGATACCAATGACCGCATTTTGTCTACCGACATCGACGCATCGTGGCGCTTCAACCAATTTGAGAACGCTGCTGCTGTCGCTGCCGCAGCCAAGGATAACGTTTTCAAGAACGCCTACGAGGTACTTAGAGTTAACACCCTTGAGATCTTTGCTACCGACAACTCTCCTTCGGTTCAAGCTACTATGTACGACATCGCTCGCAAGACCATTGCAGAAGTTCCAAGCATTGACAACATCACCATCTCTCTGCCTAACAAGCATTACGTCGAGCTCCCTCTAGAGTGGTACAAGGGCACTCAAAATACCGGCAAGAACGCTGAAGTCTATGTACCTACTTCTGACCCTAACGGTCTCATTAAGTGTACTGTTTCTCGTCACGCACGTGCTAAATTATAGCTTCTTTTTCTACGTATATGAATGGTTGGTTATAATATTGTTGTAGATAGATTAGTTTGAACAGGCGGCACAACAAGCTGTATTTTGCAAATATAGTGTAGTGAATTCGACAATTTATAGTCTAAAATGACCGTCACAGATTAGTTGTTGCTGTATCCAAAATCGTACCGAGGCCATACTAATCATAATAATATCTATATACACTGATGAGAATGAATTATACCCGCGTATCGTAAACTTTCGTGGCATTAGCCTCATACGGATGCTCATCTCCCTCAAACGTTTTCAGCCGATCTAGCCGTATCTTCCTTAGCCGGTTCTTAGGTAACATTCCTTTCACCGCTAGACGCATTAGTTCACCACCTCCCTTTTCCGCTTTTAACTCTTCCATAGTCCGCGTCACAAGACTGCCCGGACGCGTCGTATGTCTATAGTATAGGTCTGTCTTCATTTTATTTCCAGACGTCTTTACCCAGTTGCAGTTCTTTACAACCACGTAGTCACCGCAATCCGCGCCCGGGTCGTAGATCGGTTTGTGCTTTCCCATGAGAACGTTAGCTATCTCTGACGCTACACGTCCGAGCGTCCGTGGGTCCGACTTCAGGTCAACAACATGCCATAAACGTGAATACGCTAGCCCTGTGCGTCCAAGAAACTGTGACATCTTGCCTTGTATAAGTTCTCTTCAGAACAAATATGTTTGAATCGTAGCAGGTCGAATCTAAGGTGACCCAGAGTTTTTTATTTGACCTTTACTGTCGTTGCCATGACAACACATCCAATTACCTGCTGGTTTTTCTTCCCCCCCCCCCTGCCGCAAGCAGAACACCTCTTTGACCCACCTACTTACCTTTGACGCTTAAGTAACCTTTATTTTTACTTTTACAAAAAGCGCGGTAAATACTCGCACAAAGGTCAATATTACCTACATTTGCGCTTCGCTTTTTCTGTTGCAATTTTACAATGCCCGCCAAAAGCGCTGAATCTGACGATATATCGGTGATTGAACACACTGAAGAATATGATCAGTTTATTAGGGCGCTCGAGGAGTACCACCATCAGCGACACACATACTTCACCGCAGAACCCGAATTGAACAAAATCAAAATCAATCTTTTGAATCTTTACAAAAAAGTTATGCGCGAAGGCGGATACGATGTTATCTCAGAAACTAAAGGCGGATGGCGCGATTTCGTCACTGCTAACAACCTACAAGGTAGTAACGCGAACACCTCAGGGTACTTGCTAAAAACGATTTATTACAAGAACCTCGCTGCATACGAAATTAAATTTCACTGGAACAAAGAACCTCCGTCTAAGGAGCTTCTCGAGGATCGAACTGCCGCAGGCGGCGCTATCATGACAAGATCTGAAGCCGAACTCAGAGCGAAAATTGAACCTGAACCGCGCATGGCTATTGCCAGCTCTCCTCCAGGCATATCCACTCGCTCTCTTCGACAGCAGCCTGTACAGCGCAAATTTTTTCAACCTGATACTGCTCCAGGGCGATCAACGCGTAACTCTAGCGTCGGCTTGTCACCTGGCCCGCGACAATCAGGTATGAATGGCACTCGTTCAGATTCGCCTAGCATAGGCGATAACTTATCAGGTTCGTTTGGACCTTTTGCTAAAAATATCAACGGGCCTGTACCGTTCCCTGTAATTACACCTGCAACTAATCCTAGTGCTGTCCGACAAAGCGGGCCTCCTCAGTTCACATCTAATGCGATTTCCACAGCCGCAAATCTCGTAACTGGAGGTATAATTGTTCAAAATCAGCCTCAAGATGCAAAAATAACAATCCCGAAAATAGGTGCTGGGGCTCTTGGTTCTGATGTAATGACTAGAGTAGTCCTTTGCCTGCGAAGTGGAATCCATTCCGAAGAGGTATGGGCTACTAGAGCCTTAATTCGAATGTCTTTTGAAGCTGCTGATAATTTGCAGTTCAAAGCATTCCAAGCGTTGCCAATTGCTCTGTTGGAAGCCATTTCTCGATCACCTTTTATTACTAATCCTGAATACCTGCGCCATGATGCCACAACTGATCTCAAATTGCGTCAGGAAAAACTGAATGTATTTACAGAAGCTGTTTTAACAATTCGCAACTGTACTTTGAACCCTGATAATGCGTCATTCTTGGCAAATATTCCAATGACGCGGAAATTGCTTCTTACAGTGTATTCGTTTCCGGATACTGAGGAGCTGCGTGAAGCTACGCACTACTGTTACGATATCATGGAAGCTGTATCCTTTTACCTAAACCTGAAAGGTCCCACTGATGAGATACTTTTTGCTGTGCGAGACTCTATTTCTTTTCATTCCAGAACATTGCTAATGTCAGGCTTACGGTCATTGTCGAGGATGGTTATTCGAGACCATTCTAATGTAATTAGGAAAGTTGTTGGACCTGCATTTATTACTCAGGTCTGTCGTATTCTTCTTCTAGACGACGATGAAGAGCTTCTAGCAGCCTGTCTTGACTTTTTATTCCAGTATTTCCATTACCCATCGAATGTGGACGAAATGCTGGACGTGCCGGATGCTATAGAGTTGGTACGTGTCATATCCAGGCTATTATTTTTCCATTCTAATGATCAGGTAAAGGTGCTATACCCACCGCGGGCTACGCGAGTGAATCAATTTGCTGGAGTAGTTGAACCAGCTGCACCATCCGATGAGCCCGATTTTTCGTTTGAGATGCCTCAAGATTTAACTGATGCGTTAGCAGAATTAAAGGAGCCGGAGAGAGCGACGAGATGGCTGCAGTCATGCTACGAAGTTGCACCAGGATTTGATATTCCTCAAATTAATCTGTGGAAAGCTTACGAAAAGCAATTTGAGCCTCTGACGAAAGACGATCCCGAGACCAGATTGCTACCTGCGGCTGATTTTATAAGGAACATTACACAGGCGTTTGAGGGGCAAGCTACGGCGATGGTTGTTCCTGGTCCTGGTAATGTGCAAAGGTTTATTATTCGTGGTATCAGGCCGCGTTTGTCGCCTTTGAGTGCGGAAGGTACACCCTATATCATATGTCGATGGCCTGGATGCGGCAACCTTTTTGAAGGTGGCAAGGGGCTTGCTAATCATGTTGGAGAAGTTCATTTTAAGGATGAGGGGTGCCGCGTATGTAAATGGGACAGCAAATGCAGACGGTTTACGGAAGATAATCCTGCTCCGGATCGCGTAACGCTGCTTCTGCACTTACGTACACATTTAGGCGAGATCAAGAAATCTACGCGTGAAGGGCCCTTTGAGTTTCCACTTGTAATGAAGACACGAGTGACGGCGGTAGATGAGCAAGGTGAAGCTGCGGGTGTTCCGTTGAGTGCTGTGCTTGTACTGCGAAATCTTGCACGGACAAGCAAAGGCAAAGAGGCTATGCGAACGGCGCGCGACACATTGTATGAGGTTGCAGCACTGAACTATGCACTAGCAGAGTATGCGCTAGATGTGCTGAACCTGGTAGAGTCCGAAATGTGATAAGACACTAGGGATACGAGAGATGCGAAGCGAGTAGGGTCTGATGCGAAGAAGGAGTACGGACGAGCCTGAAACATATAAAAGGAAGGGACAGTGTACTAATGTTTTAGGGTGCTGTAAATGTAGCTATGGCGCCTATTTATAGCATAGAATATGCTGTTGGAGCAGATGGTCTTTGTTTTAGTATACCTGGATGGAAAGTTATGTCTGTAGCGTTAATTATCCTTGGAGGTATAGTGGTGCCGGTATGCAAGTTCAACATAGCAACCGAGACACTAAAGATGAATAATGACAACAAAGTACAGGAAAAGGAATCTAATAGTCACGCATTGGGTTCATTTGAGCCTGTTTCTCAGTGGCAAAAAGCCCCATCGCCTGAAAGGTCGCCTGAACGTTCACGGATGCGATTAGGGGAGATTTCGAATGAGATCGGCACGCTGACACGTAGTATGAGCACGCGTAGCGCGTTAAACCGTAACGATCGAGAGAAAGGCTCATTATCACGGTCAGTTTCACCTGTGAAATTATCATTTGTAGATGATACAGAAGAGACAGAGATTGACTTACTGTTGAAAACATTAGCGCGTCATCAGAGACGTGTTCTTGATCTTAGACAGCAACTAGAAGAAGCAGAACGAGCTTTAGAACTCACACAAACGAAAATTTACCATACAGTGCATTCAGATGAAGGAATTGAGTGTAGTGAGAGTCAGACGAAACACGAATTACGAAACGAAAAGGTTTCGCGGACGTCTAAGACACCGAAAGCACTTAAAGCTCCAAAATCTCCGTATATGAAGGCAGAATTTGCCGAGCAGATGGATGAAGTAATTGAATTTGGAAAGAAAATGAAAGATGAGATAAATACACAGATATGGAGTTTTTATAATGATATAAAACATGCTGCGCTAGGCGAAGAAAGCAGACATGATAATGAAGCTGTGCGGACGCGACCAACTAAGAGCAAGAGTTCATGGCATTGAACACAACCGCAAAGCTGCGAAAATATTGTATGATATATTGACACATTATATATATTAAGCATAAATGCTTTATATAAACCATTTGTTACAGTATATTTTGTGGATTTACTATTGTATACTATATAACCGTTACAACTGTATGAACTTTAAATGAAGATTTCTTTCATACACCTAATAACCAGCGACATCCAAAAGAACTAACAGTAAAGAATAAAAAAGATGAATTTGCCACCATTTTCGTCACCATCATCATCTTTTCCGCGTCCGCCATCGCAAACGTCTTTTTATGATATGACCCCCGAACAACAGGCTGAAGCGGGGGCTATGTATATGGCTCGAGTGATGCAGTCATGTCCAGCGAAAGCGGTTATGTCAGCAGGAGCAGGTTTTGCGCTTGGTGGTATTTTTGGTTTATTTATGAGTTCTATGTCATATGATTTGCCTGAATCATTTGGTGGCCGAAAAATGTCAGATCTGCCATTTAAACAACAGATGAAAATGCAATTCTCTGAAATGGCCAAGAAATCGTATTCTTCAGCAAAGAATTTTGGATATATTGGTATGATTTTTTCTGGAACAGAATGTTGTATTGAAAGTCTGCGTGCAAAAACAGACGTATGGAATGGCGTTTCAGCTGGTTGTTTGACTGGTGGCGGACTTGCAGTGAAAAGTGGACCTCAGGCAGCTTTAGCTGGCTGTGCAGCTTTTGCCGCATTCTCAGGTGCTATAGACTTATACTTACGAAGAGACGCCAATCCGCCTCCAGAAAATGACTTCGACTCTTAAATATATTTTATAGAGAAGTCCTCACAAAAGGCGCAATAGCTTTCCTATTAGCCGAGGACTTTTGGTTCCACTTGTATATATTAGGTTGATCTGAATCAACCCAAGGTTCAAGATTGAATTCTTTCTTGAGTGCGATAACAAACTTGCTTAATTTTTCAGAACTGGTGGTAGTGCGAATATATAAACATAGCTGTCTGCATTGAATGTCTTTCTGATAGGAGCAAAGAACGAACGATAAGTCGAGGTTCTTCTCTGATGCATATTTTTTCCATTCTGTATCGAAGTCCTCATTTTGTTTTTTTGCATGTTCGTGTAACCATTTTAGTGATTTAACTGAGCTACTAAACCCCAATTTGAGCTTAGAATCAGATGTCCATTGCTTATAATCTCGTCGTAGCAGTTCTGATGTAGTGAAGCTACTGACGTTAGCCTTTTCAGAGTTTAGCACAGTGTACCAACTAGCAGTATCAAAACCTTGTAATTTAGTTGTCCAATATTCAACTGCTTTTGTGTCATAATTGGTGACTCTATTCTGGAGGTTGCTGGTATCGATAAGGATTGGTGCGAGTGCTAGTTGAGCCAGCTGCTGCTGCGTTGCGGGGTCGATATACTCGTCAATAGCTTTAGAAATATACTTAGTAACTAAGGAGCAGCATGAACCCGACTGATCAATAAGATATGGATCAAGTTGCATCTTAGTGATAATGTCGTTCTCTATGACATGGTGATCTATAATACCAGTTATATTGTCATTGTATACAGCGAGTGGACCAGTCAACTGATTGTGATCAACGAGGATCCATTTTGCAGACGATAAATCAGTTTTGTCATCGGCAAAGAGCATATTATCGATGGGGATATCGAGCTGTTTCATGATCAATACGATTTCTGGTCGGAGAGCGAGATCGGCACGTGGAATGTTAATAAAAGGTGTGGCTGGATGAGCGGATGTAGTTGAGTAAATGGAAAAAAGAACAGTTGAAGCAAATGAATCAATATCCATGGATTCATTACCCGTTACGAACAGTTTAGGGTATTTAGGTAATTTGGCGAGAATATTTCGGATCGACATGGCGGAGCAAGGTTAAAGTGTGAAAGTTTTGGAAAGAGACAAAAAAAGGATAAAAACAAAAGGCAGAGAGAGATAATGGACCTTGAGCCAGAACAGATAGAAGAATTACAAACAAAAGAATATTGGGATAAGCGGTATAATGAAGTAGAAGAGTTTGACTGGTTTATGACATTTGACAAAATAAAAGATGTACTAGAACTGATACCTAAGAATCATAAGATTTTGATGCTTGGATGTGGTAATAGTACGTTGTCGAAGGATATGTATGATCATGGATGGACGAATATTGTGAACATTGATTTTTCACCGAATGTAATAGATCAAATGAGTTCTAGATATCCAAAAATGGAATGGCTCGAAATGGATATCCGTGCAATGACATTTACTGAGTCCAGCTTTGATTCGGCTATTGACAAAGGTACACTCGACGCGTTACTCTCATACAAAGGGTCCGTATGGCAACTACCAGCATCTGTCCAGCACAATGTTGATCAATACATGGACGAAATACATCGTGTTCTTCGTCCAGGTGGAACTTTTCTTTATATATCATATAGACAGCCGCATTTCGCAAAACTCGCAATTGATCGATCCTATTGGTCAATAAACCAATCGACAATCAAGGGACCTCCCGGGTCACTCGATTATTATTCCTATTTAATACATAATAGATGATATAATGACTTTCTTATAATCTTGCATGAACTTTTAATTATATAATAAAAGATTCACGTTTATTGATATTCAAGACTAAATCGCTCGTGCTGTGTAATAGTATGGGCTAATTGCTTAGTTAACATATCAACCTTGAAGCTCTATTAGCTGTTTCCATTCTCAATGTTACTTATTACTACTGGTTTTATATAAAATGATAATTCTAGTAGTAGAAGAATTTAAATAATTAGTGATCTCACTCTTATTTATTGTCTCTAATTATGAGATCGCAATATCAATGTCAATATTGGCCTAGCAACGGTGCATTTACATTCCTTCCCAAGTAATGAACCATTTCAGAATCAGTCTCTACTGAAATTGAGGATCAAGTCGATCTTGCATCGTTTGCATATAAAATGACCATTTTAATGAATTATTTGAAGATTTTGGCGCTAATTTTATGCCTCGCAATTGGCTTCTTTGAGATATATTCACGTGCACCTTCTTCCTTCAAAAAGTATACCTTTCAGACTCTGAAAACAGCCGGTAATGAGCTAAAAGAACATGTAGCGCATGACCCTTATAACCAGCTAGTAGATGTTCCTAGAGATTCAATACTTGTGTTTGATCCAGCAGAAAGAAGAGCTAATGCAACAATCCTCTCTTTAGTCCGATCAAAGGAAGTTAAGGAACTAGTAATGACCATGAAAGAAGTCGAAGAGACTTTCAATCACAAATTCAACTACCCTTGGACTTTCCTCAATGATGAAGCGTTTACAGAAGAATTTAAAAAACTTACATCAGAAGCTACAAACTCAACTATATATTATGAAACTATCCCTAAAGATCATTGGAACATGCCCGATTTTGTTAGCAAAGAAATAGCAATAGCAGCAGGCGAACGCATGTTACAACAAGGGGTCCAATATGCAAATATGATGAGCTATCACAATATGTGCAGATGGAACTCTGGAATATTCTACCATCATCCACGTTTAAAGCAGTTCAAATACTACTGGCGTGTCGAACCGAACACCCACTACTACTGTGATATAGAATACGACCTTTTCAGATACATGGAAGACAACGAAAAAACTTACGGTTTCACAATATCTCTTTATGATGACCCAAAATCAGTAAAAACACTATGGAATACCACCATGGACTTCCTCAGTGATCATTACCATTATTTGCATCCCCGAAGTGCTTTAGGCTATCTCCTAGACAACTCCAGGCCAGATCATAATAAAATAGCAGGATACTCAACTAACCATTTCTGGTCAAATTTTGAGATCGGTGATATGGATTTCTTTCGTTCAGAACCTTATACGCAGTTCTTTAATGCTCTTGACCTAGCCGGCGGTTTCTACTACGAGAGATGGGGTGATGCACCTGTTCATACTATCGGTCTCGTCCTTTTTGAAGACAAACACAAAATACACTGGTTCAGAGACATTGGTTACCGCCATATTCCTTTTATTAATTGCCCTAACTCTCCTAAATGTAAGAATAGATGTCCTACTGGAGATACATATGAGGGTGAAAAATTCTTGGCTGACGAGGTCTCGACGCCTATATGGTGGAAATATGCACACATGGATTAAAACTGATATCAATAAAAAATATGCTATGCTATTGACGTATGTACTCACTTCATGGCTTCAGGGTATCGTTTGCGCAGCCCATCGAGCCAACGGGCATACAGTAAACCGTCAATAGTATCACTTCGCGGCAACTGCGCATGTTCGCTATCCTCTTTACGGTGATACTGCTTATCGGACTCCCTCTCTTTGACCTTATGCGATTCGTTTTTCTTGTAAGACTCTGCAGCTTTAGAAACTGCTTTCTTCTCACGTTCGGAAAGATTGGTGTTGGTCATTATCTCGGCCAGAAATCTGTCGACTACCTTAGACCGACTTCGATGATGGTGTTCTGTAAATTTATTGCCATCTGGAATCTTCGCGTGATGTTTTGATGAATGTCTCGTTGATGGACTTTTTGCCGGTGTAACTGGCGATGATGCTTTAGATGTTGCCTGCGTTGCAGATTCGCTAGTAGTGAAATCCCAGTCGTCATTTTTGTTCGTCTCGGTATCAATGGTTTTCTTGTGTACTGTCGGAACATAATACTTGGGTTTAATGCGATCATTTCTTCTTGCCTGCCACTCGTCATATCGACTGATTAGACTTGTTAATTGCGAGACATCGTTAGAATTAGTGATAAACTTGTGCTTAAGTAATTGCTCGGCAGACGGTCTTTGTCTAGGATCTTTAACTAGACATTTCGCAACAAAATCTCGAAATTCAGAGGAAAATTGTGAATCATGCAATCTAGGAGGACTCTGTTTAGGGATTAGAAATAGCACTTTCATGGGATGATACTCTGATAAAGGAGGTTCTCCCTGCGCTAGTTCCATTGCAGTGATACCTAAAGACCATATATCTGCTCGATTATTGTACCCTTTCTGCAAAATAACCTCAGGTGCCATCCAGAACGGAGTACCCACAAAAGTATTGCGTCTAGAGAGATTATTTGACATTTGTGCAGCGACACCAAAATCGGCTAGTTTGACTTCACCTTTCAGCGACAGCAGCACATTAGCGGCCTTGATATCTCTGTGAATCTTACCACGCGCATGCAGGTATACTAAACCTTCCAAAATACCTTTGCATATTAATCCTATTTGCAATTCCGTGAAAGGTCCAGGTTTCAGCAGATCGAAACAAGAACCTCCACCCATATACTCCATTACAATCCAGAGTTTCGTTCCCTTTAGGAAACATCCATGGTATCTCGTAATTGAACTACTATTACATTCACTGAGAAGTAGAATCTCTTGTCTAATCTCTTCAATGCCCTCTTCACCTGATTCAAGATCGATCTGCTTTATCGCATACACTTCTTTCGTAACGCGATCGATCGCTTTGTACACAACTCCAAAGCTACCCGATCCTAGCTGCTCCAGCAACTCGTAACGCTTTTCTGTCAGATCTTCAATTTCTTTCATAGGTTAACTTTACCTAGAAAAAATGCAATTTGTTTGTTTACTGTGTGACAAGTGCTCAGCTTAGCTCTCCGCTCAAGCCGGTTTTAGTATATGGAGGCTAAGTATGTGTGTTATTTATCTAGAAGCCTAAAATAGATAATGCGGCGAAATTTTTGTCGCTATAGCAACGTTACTGCATCTGATATACACACACACCCCAGCTCCTTTCTCACCCTCACGTCTCACACGCGGACTTAGCTGAGCCTCATTGTATTTGCCCTACAGCCCTACAAACCGCAAATTCTGCTGTTATATCTGTTGCTGGCACTCTATTTTTTGAATATACCTTTAAGTCTTTAGCTATTTCTTGCGTCCTGCAACTAGAGCCGCTTTACTATTCTATATCTCAACTTGTCCTTGCTTGCGTCCGTCTAAAGTCTCATACCCACTTCGTCTTTTGCCCCTCAACAAATGGACCATCAACTCATCGCTACCGTTAACAAGCTACAAGATGCATTTGCCACACTTGGACCGGCTTCTAATCCTATAGACCTGCCTCAGATTACCGTCGTCGGTTCGCAATCTTCCGGCAAGAGTTCTGTACTGGAAAACATCGTCGGACGTGACTTCCTACCGCGCGGTACTGGAATTGTCACTAGACGCCCTTTAGTTTTGCAGCTCATTAATCGAAGAGTCTCTAGCCCTGAAAATGAAGAAAAATCGAGAAAGGGTGAAACAAATGATGACGAATGGGGCGAATTCCTTCATATTCCGGGTAAGAAGTTTCACGACTTCGATGAAATCCGCAAAGAGATTATTCGCGAAACTGATTCAAAAACCGGTCAAAATTTAGGCATTTCTCCTATCCCTATTAATTTGCGTATATATTCGCCTAACGTTTTGACCCTCACTTTAGTGGACTTGCCTGGTTTGACTAAGGTCCCCGTCGGCGACCAGCCTAAAGACATAGAGCGTCAAATTCGTGAAATGGTATTGAAATTTATCGGCAGAAGCAACGCTATTATTCTTGCTGTAACTGCCGCTAACACTGATCTTGCTAACTCTGACGGCCTAAAACTCGCTCGTGAAGTGGACCCCGAAGGTATCCGCACTATCGGTGTACTCACCAAAGTTGACCTCATGGACGAAGGTACCGATGTTGTCGATATTCTAGCTGGTAGGATTATTCCTTTGCGCTACGGCTATGTACCTGTAATTAATAGAGGCCAGAAGGATATTGAAAACCGTCGTTCAATTGGCGATGCTCTTGCTAAAGAGCGCGAGTTCTTTGAGAACCATCCTTCTTACCGCAGCAAGGCCCAGTTTTGCGGTACTCCATTTTTGGCTCGCAAGCTTAACATGATTTTGATGCATCATATTAAGGGTACGTTGCCGGAAATTAAAGCCAAAATTTCTTCGACTTTGTCTAAATACCAGCAAGAGCTCGATCAGCTGGGCGGACTTCAAGCAAGCGAGAACCCTGCAAACGTAGTTTTGAACGTTATTACCGAGTTTTGCAATGAGTATCGTACTCTGCTTGATGGTCGAAGCGAAGAAATTAGCTCCACCGAACTTGCTGGAGGTGCTAGGATATCTTTCGTTTTCCACGAAATATATTCTGGTGGAATAAAAGCTGTGGACCCATTTGATCAAATTAAAGATGCTGATATTCGAACTATTCTTTACAATTCATCTGGATCTTCACCTGCTCTTTTTGTTGGAACGGCTGCCTTTGAAGTAATTGTGAAGCAACAGATCCATCGTTTCCAGGATCCTTCACTGAGGTGTGCCACATTGGTTTACGATGAACTTACGAAGATTTTGTACCAGATTCTCCAAAAGCCTATATACAAGCGATATCCTCAGCTGAAAGATCAATTGCACTCTGTTGTGATTAACTTTTTCAAAAGTTCAATGATACCTACTAATAAACTGGTCACAGACATTGTTGCGATGGAATGTAATTACATTAATACAGCACATCCAGATTTTCTTACGGGTCATAGAGCGTTGGCTATTGTTTCCGAACGCCTGAATGCTAACAAGCCCGTTCAGGTTGACCCGAAGACTGGTAAACCACTGCCAGCATCTCAGAACCAGAGTCCTGCTCCTTCCGATGACGGTAATTCTGGATTCTTTGGCAGTTTCTTTGCATCAAAAAACAAGAAGAAATTAGCTCAGATGGAGCCTCCACCTGCTGTTTTGAGAGCATCAGGAACTTTGTCAGAACGCGAATCTGTTGAGACAGATGTGATCAAGCTTTTGATTAACTCATACTTCAATATTGTGAAGCGCACTATGATTGATATGGTTCCGAAGGCTATTATGCTGAACCTCGTTTCACACACTAGAGAGGAGATGCAGCGAGAGCTATTAGAGAAGCTGTACAAGAACATTTCTGACGATCTGTTAAAGGAGAGTGATTTTACTGTGCAAAGGCGTAAGGAGTGTGTGCGCATGGTGGAAAGTCTACAGAAGGCTGCTGAAGTTGTTGCTGAAGTGACCTAGAGTTCAGTAGTTGGTTAGTCGATTTGTTGTTTGTTTGTTTGCTTACTAAGCTTCGTTTTTTATTAGACAATCTTAAGCTTTAAGGAAATATAAAATAGTATATAAGAAAATGCTAGTCATGTATGTGCTAGTGCTATAAAAGTTGAGGCAATGATTCCGGCAACACAGGAATAGTGATATCCTCAAATGCAGAGATTTGTGGAAGTGTAGGTGATTCATCCGGGTACGCAATCTCATTTTTAGCAGACATAGGTACGTAATTGGAATGTGATACTTCTGGTGTTGCGGGCATCGATACAGTATCAATAGTTTTAATCGACGATTGTGATTTGACAGATTCCATGGAATCTCGGTGTGACAATTCGCGATTTCTTGGTTGATAATGTAAAGCAAAGTGTCCATCCATAGTGACAGTAACGAAAGAACTGGTATTCATAGATTCTGGAAAGGATACTGATCCAACGACACATTGAGGTCGTTGAATATAAGCATGATTGGTCTTTGAGAACTCGTTAGTAATGAGACTCTTTAGATTGGCATTTATTGTGAGTTCTGAAGATGGTTTAGAACTCAAGGAGTAAAACATAGCACAGCGTCTTGCACGAGAAGCTTGTTGTTCAGAATTGAGCCAAGAATAATCCGATTCATGATGATTCGAGTTAAAAGATAGACATGATGAGCGGTTGGATCGTGTTGAAACTGTTTCAGATTTAATTGCTGTATTCCATACTTGAATAGATCCATCAGCAGAACCTGATACTAATTCATTTTCGTTTGATTTAGACCAATGAATAGTATTGACGCGATCAGATCTTGTATTAAATACTGTTAGTGGGCCGTTAGACCTAATATCCCAGACTCTTATAGTTCCATCTGAATGTGTAGATGCCATAACGTTTGAGTTCAATGGAGACCATTTAATTGAGATAGCTGGTGTATCATTGTCTTCATGAGGATAGAGCAAGGCTGGATTCTTCTTCCTGACATCTGTTAATAATACACCATAAGATCCTGCCGCAGCAACAATACCGTCTCTGAGCTGTGACGCATCAGCAGAGATACTACCATGAATATGTTTTTTAATCACAGGTCTGTCAGATCGCTTAGGGTCCCAGAGAAATAAATGGTTAGAATAAACAGTGATAAGAGATGAGTTTGGAGCTGAAACCCAGTCTGGTGTTGTTAAATTGACGCTACTCATACGTGAGTTCACTCCTATGGATGATTTCACATGATGTGAATGATTAAACCTTCTTAATATCTCTGCTGAATTATTTGAATGCGGATCAGGCAGCATAATCATATTCACAATACCAGCTTCATTACCTGTTGCAAGAACGTTGGCAAATGCGTTAGGTTTGGCACGTGGAAGCCAGCACAAAGAATGAATTCGCGGCAATGTGATAGTCTGATGATGTGTCAGTCCACTAAAACCTGGATTTTCATAAGAATAGTCCATTTCATAGACATATAGGTTCTGTGAATCACCTCCGGAAGCCACAGCGAATAAGGGTTCCTCGTCATGTGCAGCAACTGATGTAAGGTACTCTGCAGAATCAGGTACTTTCCAGTACAGCGACCGCACAGATGGCTGTTCTGGTACTGGTAAATTTTGAGGCTGTTCAAGCATCCAGAACTCGTGTTTACGTTTAAGAGTCATATATTGCGGCACTGTTTGATTCACTGGACGTTTCATAGCGTTTTGGCGGTACAATATTGGCATGAGTTAAGAATAAATAAGTATAATAAACGAATGAATAAAGTAGGTTGGTAAAATCTGAGAAGCAAAATATATTAAATATAATAGAAAGCCATGGCACCACCGAAATCCAGCCATCTACGGGCTGGGTATTCCGATCGAAAATAGATATGAGGTGGCTGGATAGTATGATCATGAAACTTTATTTGACATAACTTTATATATAAACGGCTGAGCCTGATTGGGTATTAATGTGAACTCTTATTAAGGAAATATTAACCCCTTAATTCTACCTAATTACAAATGAAAAGATAACCATATAATAATTCCTATAACAGAGTTAATGTAATTGATAATGTAGCAAAAGGAAGTAATGTTTTAAAACAACTCTGCATCAGTAACACATCCCTTGCTTGAATCTGAGACCAGTTTAGCGTACTTAGCCAGACTGCCACGAGTGATACTAGGTTTAGGAGGCGTCCAATTAGAAAAGCGTTCTTGCAATTCTTCGTCTGTTACATCAAGAATATTGATTGTGTTCTTTTCAGAATCAATTTCAATCATATCACCTGTTTTAAGCACAGCAATAGGTCCGCCTTCCATGGCTTCGGGGCAGATATGACCAATAATAAAACCATGAGAAGCACCTGAGTATCTGCCGTCGGTAATTAGCGCAACATCTTTACCAAATCCAGCTCCCATAATGACACTAGAAGCCTTGAGCATCTCGGGCATACCGGGACCACCTTTAGGCCCTTCGTATCTAATACAAATGACGGTTTTCTTTCCTGGACGTACGAGCCCCTGGTAGAACTCGTCAAGCAGTTCTTGTTCTGAATCGTATACTCTAGCCTCACCCACAAAATGAGTGCCTTCCTTACCTGTAATCTTAGCTACACATCCTTTAGGTGCTAAGTTGCCTTTGAGAATACGTAAATGTCCAGTCTTCTTGATCGGTTTATCTAAAGGCCTGACAATAACCTGATCCTGGGCGAGAGAAGGAGCGTCTTTGACGTTCTCTGCAAGTGTTTTACCAGTAACCGTTAGTATGCTACCATCCATAAGACCAGCTGCAAGAAGCAGTTTCATAACAGCAGGTACTCCGCCAATGTTATAGAGGTCTTCCATGACATATTTGCCTGAGGGCTTAAGATCAGCAATGAAAGGAATCTTGTCACTAACGCGCTGAAAATCGTCCATAGTCAAATGGACATTGGCAGTATGAGCAATAGCAAGTAAATGGAGCACACTGTTGGTTGATCCTCCAAGAGCCATAGTAATAACAAGAGCATTCTCAAAGGCCGCTGGGGTCATGATATCGAGCGGCTTAATGTCTTTTTCAAGAAGTACTTTCAGGTACTTTCCAGCAGAAAGACACTCTCTATGTTTAGTGGCGGACTCTGCAGGGGCAGAAGAAGAGCCAGGAAGAGACATTCCAAGTGCCTCTGCGGCAGTAGACATAGTGTTTGCTGTGAACATGCCTCCGCAAGCACCTGGACCAGGGCAAGCGTGACGGACGACCTCTTCAAGATCTTCTTGGCCATATTTACCCTTTGACAAAACACTTCCAAGCACTTCCAAAGTACTGGAAACAAGAATTGGTTCTTTTAGACGTGTAGAGTAGCCGGGCTTGATGGTTCCACCGTAGATCATGATCGCTGGACGATTAAAGCGCGCCATAGCCATAAGTGTACCAGGCATATTCTTGTCACAGCCAGGGATAGAAATATTTCCATCGTGCCATTGAGCCATTGTAGTGCTTTCAATGGAATCAGCGATCAGTTCGCGTGAGGGTAACGAGTACCGCATTCCAAGATTGCCCATAGTAGAAGCATCAGACACGCCTACAGTGCTGTACTGCCATCCGATCATGTCAGCTTCCTCAACACCTTGCTTAACAATCTTTCCTAGATCATTTAAATGCATATTACAGGGATTACCTTCCCACCAGACAGCAGCGACGCCGACCTGGGGTTTATTCTTCATGTCTGTCTCATTTTTTATTCCGGCACCGTAAAGCATAGCTTCGGCAGCGGGATTTTCACCGCCAGTCAACCGTCCAGAATACCTGTTCAGTATAATATTACCATCTTTGTCTTTGTGTGGCAGAGGCTCGATTTTCAGCATTTTGCGGTACAAAATCAAGAGATAATGCACTTATATATGTACGTGATTAAGCGAGTAAATAAAGTTCATGTTCCCCGCATCACTTTCTCATTTCCTGTGTCCCTTATTGGTTGAAACTTGTATTCCCCCACGCTTTATTTGCGATAGCCCCCAGGCCCATAGTACAGTGCCTTTATTCGTATGAGGGAAATAATTTGCACATGTTTCGGTGGTTATATATCACCATAAAAATACGCTTTACTATGTGAAATCCCATTGTATGGACCTCATAACATTTTTTTTTGCGTAAGGAAATTCGTACTTCCTTAAAAGGAAGGTAGTTGTAACTGTGTTTCTAATGCCCTCCGCTTCTACCCATCTCTAAGTCCTATTACCCTAACACTCACTCCAAGCACCTCAACTAACTCCCACACCAATATGAGGGAGAGCCTGAAGAGGCAGCCGAGCCACGCTTTTGCGCGATTTGGCCAAGCTCTTGGGATGTCATTGCGGCCAGAATCAGAAGACGCTGTAGATGAATTCATACCTGGAGTAGTTCCCTCATTGGATCGCTATGACGAACAACGCTATGATTCTCCTGTCGAGCTCACGGCCATGGCGACGAGCCCAGATAAATCAATGGCACTTATCGCAGGCAAAGATTTGATGCAGATTCTAAAAATTGACAATATAGATGGCTCAATTAGGTTATTAGCCAGCCTTAAACCACCTTCTACCCGTGGCGATAAATTGCACCATATCACTTCCGCCGCCTGGGGATCCCACTTACAGCAGTCGACTATCGCCATCGCAGGTAAAATATCCGGTGACCTATTAGTTTACCGCATAGAGGACTTTACTGCAACCGAGCGTGTTGTACCGACGACTCTTTCAGGCCACTCTAGAACCGTCAACTCCTTGGACTTCAGCACCGTGCAGCCGTCTTTACTAGCATCCGGGTCCCAGGATGGTAGCGTAAAGCTCTGGGACATGCGAATCAAAGCAAATAGAGCCTACGCAGCTCTGCTTCCGTGTCTTGAACCGATTCGTGATATCAAATTCGCCCGTCATGATGCGTCTAAAATCGCAGCTATCCTTGACAACGGCCTCATATACATCTACGATATACGCACTTTGTCCAGCTTTTCGGGCCGCCCTGCAGTGCCCGAGAGGAAATTCACTGCACATTCGGGTCCGGGTTTCAGCATAGACTGGCATCCTGAGGACGATTATCTTGCGTCAGGCGGCCGTGATCGCTACATTCACGTCTGGAACGTCGCCTCCGATCTTCGCAGCCCTGAATTCAGTATACCAACACCTGCCGCTGTAACTCGAGTAGCGTGGCGACCTACGAGCACGCGACGAGGCAGAGACAGACATTTGCTTCTTTCCAGCGAAATTGCAGGTGTGAACCTCGCAATGGGCGACTACCGCGTCCATGTCTGGTCGCTTGATCGCAAATTTGTTCCGAAATACACATTGGCATCGCACGATGCCGCAACAACTGCCTTAGAATGGCGAGACGACAGGTCCGTATGGACTGCATCTAAAGATAAAAGCTTTAGATGTAATGACATTTACCAGTTCCAGAGCGTCGTCGATAAACTCCGGCTGCAGGCACTGTCGTGGTCTCCTAGAGACGGGTCTATATGCACCGCACTTATGGGCCGATCTAACAAATTTCCATCACATGGCGTTCCGGCTATAAATATTGGGGCATTGTCGCACCATGGTTTGTCGGCGTTTGCGCGCTCGATTTCTACATCTTCAGGGAAGCTTAGCAACTCTATTGAAATGACTCCTTCAAACTCGTATCTGAATTTTGAGACACTTCACAGGTCGTCTCCTACGCAGCCGTCGAGTTTCTCTAGCATCAGACGCAGAGAAACTGATGAAAGTATATTTGGTGCTGGATTAGCGATGGGTCGACGGTCTCCGGAGCCTAGAAGCCCATTTTCAATAAAACGGTCCTTCGACAAGCAAATAATCATGCCTTCAGGGCTTCAATCTATGCCTGGTTCAGAACCGGGTACACCTCTACCCGTTTACACTCCGAATTATACTGCATTTATTCCGTCACAGGCTATTTTTTATAGTGATGTGCTTGACAGCTCTGATACGGCGTCGATATTTAGACTACTGGCTGGTCAGATTATGTACGATTCTAGGCCAAAAGGTGGCAACCCCTCGACAGAAGATTGGATAACATCCGTGAAGACTGTACTAGATCATAACATGAAAATTGCTGACGAGCACGGCGCCTTCCGGACGGGACAGACATGGGCTATTTTAAAAATGGCACTCGAATGGGAGCTAAGTAACGGCAATATCGACTTCATATACTCCGAAAGCGGTGAAGAAACTGTCATAATGCCTATTAAAGACAAGCAAAGCTCTAACAGTGAATCTGACGAGGAAGAGTATGGTGGATATATAGATAAGGGCCAGGATTTTAAAGGGGAGCAAAATGAAGAGAATAATGAGGTAGAAGGTGAAGGAATGCCAGTAACGGAGCGATACACTACGATTAATGGGGATATGTTTAATGCGAATGAGATTGGAGCGACATCGCTGTCGGATCATTCTGATGACCATAAAGATTACACTCAGGAAGAAACAAAGAAAGTTATAGGAATAAGACTGAGAAATGAACGAACGGAGGAAGAAACACCGCCGTGGAACATTCGACACCTGGTAGACCGGGCATTGGAGTACTATATTTCTCAAGGAGACCTGCAACAGGTAGCTGCGATTGCGCTTGTATTTGGAGACTTTTTGCAGCTAGATAGAACACGGACAGTACAATGGATTGATGCATATATAGAGTTGTTGCACCGACAGCAGGAGTTTGTGACTGCTGCGCTGATTGTGAAGTCAGCTGCTAATGAGGAAATAAACAGTATTGGACAGATCAATGCGGATGTTTCAGTAAGCTGTGGGAGCTGTCATAAACCGCTGACACTCGAAGAAGGTACGAGTTCATTAAAATCTGGCGTCTGGAGATGTCCAAAATGTGCACGTGCACTGGGGAAGTGTGTATACTGTCATATGCCATGCCTAGGCCGCGTGACATTGAGTGTAAGCTGTGGTCATTTTGGGCATGGTGACTGTCTGAAGAAATGGTTTTTTGATGAAAAAATGAATGAGTGTCCATCGGGTTGCGGCGCTGTTCTGTTTTAAATGGTAATGACAAACAAATGAAACTTAGATTTCGACAAAGAGAAGTATGACGAACGTATTACGATCGATAGTCTACGACGGCGACTTGAATTCACTAAAAGTGTTAAACCAGCTGCTTTTGCCGCATAAAGAAGAATATGTAGATGTAAAAGACAGCAATGATGGGTTTGATGTGATCAAAAAGATGATTGTACGTGGTGCTCCAGCTATCGCAATGGTAGCAATTTTGTCTCTGGCTGTTGAATTATCGGATAAATCGTTTGATAATCCCGAGAAATGTATTGAATTTATAGAATCACGACTAGATTACTTATATAAATCTCGACCTACAGCTGTGAACCTTGGTGATGCGATCAAAAAGGCGAAAAAAGTGACACGTAATGCGGTGTATGACTCTGCAGCAGATATTGTACTGCAGTATGCTAAAATGGCAGAGACTATGCTAGAAGAGGATATAAGGACGAATGAGCGGATTGGTGATTACGGAAGTGAGTTATTTGAAGGAACAGATCTACAAGTAATGACAATTTGTAATACGGGATCATTGGCGACAGCCGGGTATGGTACAGCACTTGGTGTGATCCGATCATTGCACAAAAGTGGTAAATTGGGAATGGCATGGGCCCTAGAGACTCGTCCCTATTTACAAGGTGCACGACTGACGGCGTATGAACTTGTAGCAGATGGGATTCCAGGAACTTTGATTACGGACTCAATGGCTGCTGCATTAATGAAGTCGCGTAAGATCGCCGGTGTGGTTGTAGGTGCTGATCGCGTAGCAGCAAATGGTGATACCGCTAATAAGATCGGGACATATCAATTAGCAGTTATTGCCAAATATCATGGGGTTAAATTTTATGTGGCTGCTCCGACAACATCAATCGACTTGAATACAGCTACTGGGGCAGAAATACCGATCGAGACACGGCCCGACGATGAACTACGTACCATCCAAGGAATTTCAATTGCACCAGAAATAAATGTATGGAATCCATCATTTGATGTTACAAACAGCAATTTAATAGATGGTATTATTACCGAAAATGGAGTGGTGTTGCCTCAAAATGGCGTCTTTGATCTCAGCTCAGTGTGCTACCCATAAACAAACTCTTCACAACCTTTTTTTTGCACCTTTACCAACACCCTTCCCCTCTGGCGGATATGCTTATTCCGCGTATCTGGCATGGTACTGCTTTCGCCACCGTTAGATACGCCTCAAGTCTTTCTAAGATACGAAATATTGGAATTATAGCCCATATAGATGCCGGGAAAACTACTACAACTGAACGCATGCTCTACTATAGTGGGTTCACCAAACATCTCGGTAACGTAGACACTGGCGACACGGTGACAGATTTCCTACCGGCGGAACGTGCTCGAGGTATTACTATTATGTCTGCAGCCGTCACGCTGAATTGGGCTGACCATCGGATCAACCTCATAGACACACCCGGTCATGCTGACTTCACTTTTGAAGTCATCCGGTCAATGCGCGTGCTCGACGGTGCAGTAACTATTCTTGATGCTGTCGCGGGTGTTGAGGCTCAAACAGAGAAAGTCTGGAAACAAGCAGACGAATGGAAAATTCCACGAATTGTTTATGTAAATAAAATGGACCGACCGGGCGCTGGTTTCAGTCGTACAGTCAAGGAAGTCAATTTGCGACTCGCTGCCACACCGGCTATCGTCACTTTGCCGTATTTTGAAGGTGACATGCAATTTAAAGGCATCGTTGACGTCATAGAGAAAAAATTGCTTGTCTGGAACGGTGAAAATATCACAGTTTCGGATGTGCTCCCTGACAATGCGCTTTACGAAGAACTGTATAAAGCCCGGGCAGCACTCGTCGACACCCTCAGTGTGAATGATGAGGTATTGGACGCATTCCTCGCGGACGATGATCCGATGAATATTGACAGTCAGCTACTACGAAACGCTTTAAGAGAATGTACGATCGACCGAACTGTTACCCCCGTACTATGCGGATCAAGTTTCCGCAACATTGGCGTGCAAAATCTGCTCGACGCCGTCATCCACTACCTGCCGGACCCTGCGCAAGCTAAGACAGCGATGAACGAGAGCATTGCTGCTAACAAGGCAGCCGCAAAACCGTCAAAAAAGCATGAAGAACTCTCGGCTCTCGCTTTTAAGGTTACACATGACGAAAAGCGTGGGTACATGGTCTTTGTTAGAGTGTACGCCGGCAGGCTGGCCCGCGGGTCGCAGGTGTACAACTCGACCACTAAAAAGACAGAGAAAGTGAGCACGGTGTTTAGAATGTATGCTGATGACCCACAAAGCGTACCGGTCATCAATGAAGGCGATATTGGCGTAATAATGGGATCAGACTCAATTAGAACTGGTGACACTCTTTCCCGTACAGGCAAAGTGAGCGTACTCCCCGAAATACCTATACCTGAACCGGTATTCATGACATCGCTGATGCCGGAGTCGGTAGCCGCTGAAAGAGCTATGCACCAGGCGCTAGAGGTTCTACTGAAGGAAGATCCTAGTCTGCGTACGTCCACTGACACAGAGACCGGTCAGCAGCTTCTGAGCGGGATGGGCGAACTTCACTTAGAGATTGCGCTGGCGCGTCTACGTGATCTGAAGGCGGACGTGAGCATGGGTCAGATAGAAATCGCTTACAAGGAGTCTATTTCTGGGCCAAGCGCAGATATCACGTACGTGTCTGGAGCAGCAGAGGCTATTGTAGCGGTTGAACCAGCCACTGAAGAGACTGCGTCTATGAAAAATGTATATAAACTGAGCGACGAAAACTATCTTACGATAGAGAATATTAAAGCGCTGCAAATAAAACCGGAGGCTATGAATATAGCGTGCAATGGCGCCATAAGCACTGCGTTATTGACTGGCGGCCTGGGCCAACCTGTGCACGGGTGTCTTGTGCGCGTAAAATCAATAAAGGTGCCGGACGACTGCACTGACATGACGGCAATCAACATGAGCATCCGGCTGGCGACTACAGAGGCACTACACTCTGTGCAGGGGAGGTTGCTTGAGCCGATCATGCAAACAGAGATATTGATCGAAGAAACACACTTGGGAGCCGTACTGCTGGACCTAGCGGCACGGGACGGACATATAGAAAATCTCGAAGATACAGAGACATATACAGAGCGCATATCTGGTCGCGAAATTTACCTGCCTCCAGACATAACTATGCACATGAGCCAGGGCGTCGGTAAGGCGCAGAAGACTGTTCGTGCACTGGTGCCGCTGAGGACGATGATCGGGTACTTGAAGTTCCTGCGGAGCACGACACAAGGTCGTGGCAACTACACGATGCATTTTCGGAAATATGCAGAGACGCCGCGTGAGTATGAACGAGAGATCATTGAATCGCGCATGTTGCGTGGACTATAGCATGGATACAGAAATACTTGGAGAGCGATCATTGATGGTGTAGTTAAGGGTAAGGGGTTTTGGCCGATCAATTTACTTTTTGTTTTTTTGGGGGTGAAATGTGTGAGATTCTAGAGCCTACTATTTTTTAAGAGAGCTTAAAAAGACTGGTTTTCTATCACATTCGACGAATATAACTTCCTGTTGTATTTTTTTTCCCTCTGTTAACACGACCTTGCGCATTGCACTGAGCGATAACAATTATTGTTTTATATTTTTTTTGGCACACGAGCTAGTTCCACGCTGAACTTATAAAGAAGATTCTGGAACTGTACAAGATTTTTTTAAATTTCTTATCGTATTGGCTCTGACCCGAACAAGCACTGTGCATAAATACACCTAACTTCAACGACACCACAACTACAATTCGTTCAGAATACTTTTTTTATACCTGTATTATCCTCATTTTTCTGATATAGCCTGCATCATATACTTCACCAAACAATTCTTTCGCGAACAATGACTACTGCTGAGAATAGTGAGCCTGTAAGTGTAACACCAATTTCAACGGACGCCCCCGCCACCGCAACCGACATCGACCAGCGACGCCTGTTCATACGGAATCTGTCGTTCAAGGTCAATGCCGCTGACCTTCAAGAGTTCTTGTCCGGGTACCAGCTTGAAAAGCTTTCGATTGCTGCTAAACGGATAAGTAAGGATCATCCTGGCAGACGTCGTTTGGGATTTGCGTTTGCCACGCTGGCGACCAGCGACGAGGCTGCGCGGGCCAAGGACGAACTCAATGGTAAAGAGCTGCTAGGTCGTGAAGTCATGATTGAAATGGCAGTCCCGCCAGATCCGGCCGTAAAGAGCCAAAAGAAAGCTGAGCGAAAGAAAGCTCGAAAAGAGGCCAAGAATCAAGCCAAAGCCAAAGCTGATGCTGCTGCCGATGTCGATGTCGATGCGAATTTGAAAACCGATACTGGTGCGAATTCTGAGACTAAATCTGCTGTCGCTGATAGTAATGGCATTTCTAAGATTCGCAGACCCAAGAAGATAAATCCCGATGAAGCTACACCCAGCAAAGATACTGTTTATGTTTCAAATGTCGATTATACTGCTACCCCAGATGAACTTACTGAGTTTGTGAAGGGCCTTGGGATCGAACCTAAGGATGTGAATGTCCCGCGTCGAAGATTGCCATTCCACTTCTGGAAGAAGAACCAGCTTCTTGGCACTCCGATTAAAGGGCGTGGATTCGCGTTTGTGAAGGTTTCCTCTGAGGAGGAGCTCTCCAAAGCAGTTGAGCTGTTGAACGGCAAGACGTTCAAAGACCGAATTCTTACGGCAGTAGTGGCTATGGAAGGCGCTGCCGATTCTTCTGATTCGGCCAGCAACCCTACTGCTGAGTCTGATGAATCCGCTGACAAAATCGATAGTGCGCTGCCAGCTTCAGATGAGCCTGAGCAGAAAGACGACAGTGCAACTAACAAAACCGATGCTGAAACTGTGACCGCGACTGTGGCTTCTACAGATTAAGCAGTTAGGAAAATTGAATGACAATGTACGTATAGCGTTACACTAATAGCTAATATAATAAAATGAGACCATATTTGGGGCTCGACGGGTGTAGCAGGAAGTAGCTTTTACACTAGTTTCTCCGACATCGACTTAATACCAAATATATGCCGATCTTGAGAACTGATCACTCACTAACCTTGGGTGGGTTAAGGTTTAGCAGGATAAGCTCTATATGAGCCGCATTATCCGTATTGAGGAAGTGAGCAATTTAAGACACCTGCTAGATGCACCGCCTGAGAGCACACAGACATACCATACACATCGATATATGTGTGCAAAAGATAAAATAAAAAATTAAAGAAGTAATAAAGAAGTAATATTTACATTATAGATATTCATATGACAATATTTCCTCGGATAGCGCGCTTGGTGCGGATAATATAAAAACCATAATGAGTTCTAAATCAACACTTATTTTTTTTGCGCAAATTCCAAATTAGGAATCTGCGTGCACAATGACAGACTTAATATATAACAACAAGATGTGCAGAGCTTTTCTTGCTAAGTTTTTTTTCTTTCTCTAGACGCAAATAACAGCGAGTTATAAAGTCTTTTATTCAACTCAGTAACAGCAGCTCACCCTTTTCTATTTCGAATAACTAAACAAAGCCTACAGAAGATATGGAAGGACACGAAGGACATATGCACATGGACTCAAGCGTCATGGAAATGGCTACCAGCACTGTCGCTACGGTTATGAACATGGCCAGCACAGGAATGGGAGATATGCACATGCATATGGACATGACTAGCACAGGCACGGCTACTGCTGCACATGCTACTGCGACCAAAGCCATGAGTATGGGTATGGGCATGGGATCGGGATCTTCCTGCAAGATCAGCATGTTATGGAACTGGAACACTATTGACGCCTGTTTTATCCACAAAGGATGGCACATTACGACCCGTGGCATGTTTGCCGGATCGTGTATCGGTATCTTCTTGATGGCATTCACGACAATGGGTGTTAACCGCGCTCTCCGGGAATTCGACAGATACATTGTGCGAGAGCGTCTGGCCGACGCTAAGGCCAAAGCTACTGGCACATCCGGTTCGATAAACGGTAAGGATATCTCAGTCGAGGAGTCTGCGGACCTTGGTGCTACTGCACCTGTAGCAGGCGGGATGGACATTACCTCTCCTACTTCGTACTTCTCTGCGATTTGGGCCGGTGATATTAATGGCAAAGTGTACCCTACTTTGTGGCAACAGCTGCTCAAGGGTTTGCTCTACGGTGTATATGTGTGCGGATCATACTTCTGCATGTTGCTTGCTATGTACTACAATGGATATGTCATAATCTGTCTCTTCTTGGGATTCATGTTCGGCCATTTTGCCTTCACATATGAGCCCGTCGCTGAGAGAAGTGCGATCGACAAAAATGAAGGGTGCTGCTGTTAAACTGCCACTACATCAACTATCGCGACTCACGACCGTCCAATGTAATTATTATTATATTATATTATATTTTATATTATAGTTTGTTTTTAAAAAGGCCTGTAGATCGCAATATTAAAGTATTTTTTTGCCAAATTCTTGGCGGCCCTCGACCCTGAACGGTATCATTCTGAGACTTCGATGACTAAGGACCCGAAAACGCGGCTCGCAGCCTCGCAAGGATTGCATAGCATATAGTTGATGCAGGTACTGATGATGGCAAACTTCTAAAACCGTACTCTACTTCTTTCAGCTCACAATCTGCTTTCTACGCTATCTTTCTCAAAGCTCGGATATACAAATATGCCTTGTTAATTGTCATAGAAACTACCAATCAGAAACGGCACTGTTTCTTCTTTGGGAATTTTTTAACTTTGCTCATTCTTGAATTGTCCAATAACAGCTTATGGTCTTTACAGGCCCTGAAAGCTATCCCAACTACCGATTTTATCACCATTCTGCACTAGACGCATTCTCACCTTTTCGTTTACAGAATTACGAGCGTTCGGCGTCATTTCTTCTTTTCTCATCGCTTGTAGTTTACTGTTCTTTTGGTTGCAATTTAGCATCTTTTGGCACTGCTCTTGCACATATTCCCCTGCATTCTCTTCTTGCCCGAGGTTAACTCGGCTCTCTTCGTTTTTCTCTTTGATCTGCGCGACCTGGCTATTCCCCGCTTGCATCCTCACTTTTTCACCGCCACAACGGATCTCGTTATAACCAATTAACACACAGTATTGTGTGTGTTTTTATTTACTTCTTTTAAAAAAAATGCGCGCTTTTGACATGTCTCGTTTGGCGCAAGGCTATTTCTTTATCGCTCTCTTCTGCCTCTTTACCGGCTTCGCGAACGCCAACCAGGACCTTTGTTCTTCACAAAACACAGGCACCTTCGTCAAATACGACAATTTTATGTCTAATGGACTCTGTTCCGGATACTGCTCCGGATACGCTTACGCGATCGTCCAGGGCATGAACTGCTACTGTAGCAACGAAACTCCTGCCTCAACCGTGTCGCTTAACGACTGCAACTCTGAATGTAGCGGATACCCCTACGAGAAGTGCGGCGGTGATGGCGTCTACGGATACATCCTTATTGGCGTTCCTTTAGGTACTGCAGCCGCTGACAGCGAATCACCCTCTGCGACCACTAGATTGTCTACCGGTAGTCCAACCAGAGGAACTTCTACCACCACTACCACAAAGTCCAGTGCTGTAGACTCATCTGATGAAGAAACTACAACAATCATGCAACCTTCCTCAACCTCGACGTTATCTGAGTCTGATAATGACTCCTCTAACACGCCGAGCTCCACTACTACCTCGTCATCCTCTTCATCCTCTTCATCCTCTTCATCCTCTTCATCCTCGCCTTCTAGCTCTAGCGATAGTTCAAGCTCTTCTGCGACTGTTGAAGACTCTACATCAAGTGATTTTTTTTCTAGCGCTGGCAAAGTTGCCGGTGTTTTCACTGCTGTCGGTGTGATCGTTGTTGCGCTTATCGCTTTTCTCGTATTTTTCTTGCACAGAAGAAGACGTTCCGGGAAAAACGCGCTCAACTCTCGCGGCTCCGAGTCTCCAATTACCGACAATATTATGCATCAAAATGATTTAGGTGGCGGTCAAGCATTGGTGTATAGCCGCGCCCCCGTACCTGGTCCTCGTGTACCGCCTAAACCGCCAAGTTCAGGTGGAATAGGCGGCATGACAACATCCGCTTCAGCCCCGATAGCTGCTGCTGCTATGAGCAGAGACAAGTCTGCTCAAAGTATACCGCATTCTTTGTCGCAATCTCGATCGTTGACTTCAAAATCTTCTCACGAATACGTCTTACCCATGCCTGCTGGTATAGGAGGCCAGACATCTCTTTCACCGATAAAATCAGCATCTGAAAACACAAACAGACATTCGGAATCGCGATTTGATCCCAGGTCAATGGTTATGATGCAATGGAACGACAACGCTAGCCGTCCTTCGATAGACGAGGACAGTGCACAGAGACGAATCTTGCGTGTCACAAACCCGGACGGTGACTACGACGATCAAAGCTCCGTTAACACAGACGACGAGCCTACGCTTCCAAATATATAAGAGAGAGACATACATATGGCCTGCCGGACTTGTATCTCTACCCGTTTATTCTTGCACATATCTACGCCCTCACCCGTCTTCACACGTCCAGACCTCCCCAATCATGTTTATGTTAGGTAGATTGGCTCAAAAAAACGCCTCGTTTCTTTCACATACAAAAATCCTTTGCACTCCGAACCGTTTCCATTTTGTCTATTCTTTTATGGATGCTTTCGGCCTCGTCAATATATCGCATTTTTTTTGTTCACTTACGTACTACTGTAACAGTTTTTTTACACACGGCTTCAGCCTTACATGTTCGTAAATTCGTTATTCGTTAATATGCAGCCTCGTTGTCCTCGTCTAGATCTTCTATTTCCTCTCCATCATCGAAGTACCGTTCGGCGTTATAGTCGCCATCCTCGTCTTCGTCGAAATCGTCTTCATCTTCCTGTCTAGTTTCTTCGTCCTCGTCATCGTCCTGCGGCCGGTCCTCGTCCGCCGCTGTAGTCTTTCCATCGTCAAAAAGGTTGAACATGCGGTCAAGAATGGCTGTTTTGCCGCCTTCTAATTCGGTGAACTTCCTTTTAGTGCCACGTTGCTGACCCATCGATTGACGCAGCTCGAGAGGGAATTGATCCGGGTAGTAGGAGATCAGGTCTTCAAGCTCTTTTTGATTGGCGACTACCGACCCATTCTTGCGAATGTAGCGGTCAGAGTATCGTTTGACACCATCTCCAAGTCCACTATTTGCGTCCTGCCGCCGAGTGCCATAGTCTGAGTGTAGCTGGCTGTTGCGAATTCGATCGTGCATCTCCATAAAGAATGCTGCACTAGCGATCTCATCCGTTGTAGGCGACCCCTGCATCAATGTAACAATATTCGGTTGATTGCATACCGGCGCGATTTTTTCTGGAGCAATACCTAAACCAAAACTCTGACGGCGGTGGCGCTGCATTTCAGGTCGTCAAACTAATTAAGAAAAGAAAAAAGTTGACTAGTATAAGCAGTCAAACTGAATATTTGGCCATATTGGGAAATTGACCTGTCCCTACCATTTCAGATGAAGCTCTTGGGATTGCATTTACCAAAAACACCAAAGACGGTAATGTTTCGTGCAGCATTTCGTACAACGCCTCTTCGCGCAAGACCGGTAATTAATCGACGCTTAAAACATTCTAAAACAACCCAATTGACAAACTCTCAAAAAGATGAAATCCACAAAATGATTAGGGTCGACCAATCGGGCGAACTAGCTGCAGATCTTATTTACAAGGGTCAATACGCCGTACTTACCCGAACCCGTCCAGAGCTCGAGCCGCTGCTTAAACACATGTGGGAACAAGAAATACATCATCGAAAAACCTTTAACGCCCTTCAGAATGAGTACAGAGTGCGTCCAAGTCTTCTGACTGACGTATGGAAGATAGCTGCCTTGACCCTAGGTGTGGGAACTGCTCTGATGGGCAAAGAGGCGGCTATGGCATGCACTGAGGCAGTAGAAACTGTTATTGGAGGACACTACGAGGATCAATTAAGAATGCTGGAATCATGTCCCGATACCGACGATATCAAGAAACTGCGCGAGGTCGCCAAAAAGTTTCGAGACGAGGAATTGGAGCATCTCGACATTGCAGTAGAGAATGATTCTGCTGAGGCACGACCGTACTGGTTATTAACTGAAACAATTAAAACAGGATGCCGTGCTGCGATCTGGGTCGCATCAAGGATTTAAATTTTTATGCGGGAAAACGTGATCTATTCGAGCATGCAATGCGTTTTGTTTAACCAGTTTCGTCAGCCACTACGGCTCTAGGCTCTGAGAAATTGTCTCTGGCCTCGTAATACGCGCGCGTCACCTCTGTTCCCCACGGACCCAAATGGCTTAGCCTACTGTGTTCGTGCAGCCGACTCAGAAGCTGCAGCCTTATAGAAAGAACCTCGTTGTCTCGTATAGGTGCCGAATCTGGCGTCGAGTCCAAAAGCCTTTCCATGACTTTCGGCATCTTGCTGAGTACTAAGATTCCTGCATCTGAGGAGCACAACGACAAGCATAATTGGAGCATGTAGGGATATTGTAACCGCATAAAAACGTCTGCCTGAGGCGAGCTGAGTGCCAGGGTGTGAGCATGCGAGTATATATTACAGTATATCGGGACCTGAGCGGCTGTAGTGAGGGGAGCCAACCTGTTCTTGACGTAGCTGGCGCCAGAAGGCAACAAAGCAAGTAGTTGCGGAGACATGCGGCTGATGAGTATGGCGGCGGGGACTTTAGGTGAGGGAGAGAGTGAGTCGATAATGTGGAGTTCGTGATCGAGATTGCCGAAGACATTGTGTTCTGTAAAGGACAAAGCGACCAAAAAGGACGCAGAGCTCGTCTCGACAGTGCGTTGCGTGATGTCGGAAGATGAGCCATCGCGTTTAGCAGATTCAACGAAATACTTTGCAATAATGATTGCTTGCGGCATAATCTCGGTAGGGACCATGTCTGGCGGGTGCGGGTTGCGCACTATGTTAGTGTAGAATTCAAGAACGTTCATCAACAGGAGAGGATCATTATAGTCACTGAGATTTTGAGGATCGGGTATATCGTAAGAAAGTAAGTCCCTGAGATCGCGTACGGAGTCCATGAAGGGCAAGATTTCAGCGACGATTGCCATTGACCGAGTTTTTTGTACTGCAGTGCCCTGGTGCAACTGGAGTAAGATGTTGCGACAGTCGTCTGAGAGGAGACGTTTTCGAACTAGTTCGCCAGTAACAAGACGACGAATCACACGTTCAAACGCAGAGGCAACGGAATCGTCAGCGGTAAGCAGTACTTTGAGCATCGTGTACAATGCCGGGGTATTGGCCACCAGGTCTGGGGGGCGTGCTCTGCCGATGGTGTTGGCACACAGGGATGCCAATTCTGGTACTTCTAAGCCTTTTGTAAGATATTCACCAACGACTGAGTAAACCTCATTATATGGGCCAGAGAAAATAGATGCCAATAGCGGGCTTAGTTGAACTGCGTGGGTCAATAGAAGGGGAGCGATATCGGGCCAGATGTCTTTAGCTTGTGCTGGACCGAGTGCCAATGAGCCATCTTGAATAAGTTCGTAGTCGATATCACTTTTGCCTTCATTGACATCCTTGAAATGATTTGAAAGGCGATCAATAAGCTGTTGAGTAGATGAAGTCATTTAACAAATAGACAAGTTATGTAGATGCAAATGAAGGTACTAGGGTGGTTGTGATGGTTCCCCCACAAACTTGACTAATTTAACGTTTCAATTAAGGTTTCATAAGTATTTTATGTGGTTACTAGTTTGTATACTGCCTGGTGTGCATTTATTGCTAAAAACTATACGATTGTGCAACTGAAGAAAAATAAAAATTAAGAGATTTGTAAAGTACTGGAATTGCAGTTATAGTAGTTGTGGCAATTTGATGGATACAATTTTCGAATGTCGACATCTGCTTCCCCCCAACTTGTCCCCGGATAAATGCGAATAACATTGAACTTTAAAGGCAAGAAAACCAAAACTAATTGGCTTTTCGAAAAGAAAAAAAAGAAAAACTACTTGTGCGAATGATTCTCATAATTTATGGATCTGAGACCGGGAACTCGGCAGATCTGGCGATGCAGTTGGACCGCAAATTACGCCGGAACGGGATACACTGTAAACTAGGCAGCTTGGACCATCTGGGTCCGGACTTGAAGTCAGCGTCTATTGCGATATTCATTATCTCGACCACAGGTCAAGGTATACTTCCACGGAACTGTCGGCAATTTTGGGCGTATCTTTTGCGCAAATCGCTACCTGGAGACTATCTTGCGAACTTGAAATTTGCATCATTTGGGCTTGGTGACTCATCATATATCAAATACAACTATGCCGTAAAGAAACTACATGCACGGTTATTACAGCTAGGAGCTCATCAGTTCGGCGACAGAGTCGAGGCTGACGAGCAAGATAATCCACAAATGACTTTCGAGTACTGGGCTAATTCACTGCTTGAATATATGCCATGTATAGACCCCAAACCGCTTGATACATCGACATCTCTTCTTGCTCCACGGTACCCGCTAGTAATCTGCACTGACAAGCCACGACGGCTCGCGCCAGATGCCAAAGGGTCAAGATCACTTCCCGTCGCTACTGTCTGCGAAAACAAGCGTATTACTGACCCGTCACATTTCCAGGACGTACGGCTGATATCCCTAGAACAACAACCAACCGACTACACTACCATTCAGCCAGGAGATTCTTGTACTATATACCCCGAGAATGACCCGATACAGGTACAAACATTATTAGATTTGCAAAATTGGTCAGATATAGCCGATTACCCTGTTGATATTGACCTAGAATATTGGCACGACACGCAACCTGTTCGACCATTGACTCTTAGGTCGCTAATCGCACATCACCTAGATATTATGTCCGTTCCACGTCAGAGTTTCTTTGAAGTTGCGCAACACTTTTCTGATCCGAAAGATTCTGAGGATGGTCGTGAACGCGAAAAGTTAGAAGACTTTTCCTCTATTGAAGGTCAAGATGAACTGTACAATTACGCGAACCGTCCTCGCAGATCAATTCTTGAAACGATCGCTGAATTCAGCAGCCTCAAAATACCAGTAGAGTACATCCTAGAACTAATTCCGCCTTTGAGACCACGTCTCTTTTCAATCTCTTCAATTGGTCCGCATCTAGAATTGATAGTAGGACTAGTGAAATACAAAACGATTCTCAGAAGGATACGCAAGGGCGTATGTTCAGACTATTTTACAAGACTACAAGTCGGGACCAAAATCAATTACTCCATTGTGAAGTCACCATTTAGACTTCCTTCACCAGAAAAACCCATTGTCATGATAGCGCCAGGGACAGGAGTGGCGCCAATGAGATGCCTTATACAGTATAGATTCCATCTCAACGATACCGTGCCTGTTGGCGAAAATGTTATTATATTCGGATGCAGGTACCACGATAAAGACTACTTCCTTAAAGACGAATGGAACAGTTTGCTAGAACACAAAAACTTTCCATTCAAGGTAGTGACTGCATTTTCTCGCGAGGAACCAAAACAGTACGTGCAAAATGCGCTGCATATGCATGGGGACCGTATTGCCGAGTTGATACTAAACCAGAATGCATCTGTATATCTATGCGGCTCGTCAGGTGCTATGCCGAGACAGGTACGGGATACTTTGGTCGAGATTTTCTCGCGAAACGATCGTATGACTCACGAAGAAGCCTCAGAGTACCTATACACGATGGAGCGGACATCGCGGTACATCCAGGATACGTGGTAATGATGACGATATGTTGCATATGGTTATATACACACTCATTCCAACTCAGCAGACTCAGAGACCTGTTCTAAAGACTTCCGCTTTCTAGCAGACTCTTTTAGGTTATCCCAACGAGCTTTAAGTCTGCTATACTGCACTTTAGTTTTGTTCAATTCCAGCTGCAGATCCATGAGCTGGGAGTCAAGATCAGAGGCACGTGACCGTTCAGCATTTTCGAGATCTTCTCGAAGTTTGGCGACAGCAGCGCGAATAGCGAATTTTTCTTTATGTATGAACGATTCGTAAGCCTGTAATTTAGCTGCGAGGTCTGTAATTGATCCACGGAGTGCAGCGTTCTCAATTGCGAGTTCTTCGGCGTTCTTAGAGTTCTGGGGCACAACGTAGAAGCTGTCGCTTTTGTTATCTGTGTAGCCGCGAGTTGAGGTGACGGCGGCGGCAGCGGCAGCATGCCCTGCAGATGAAGGCGGTGATAATTTAAGTTTCGAGAATTGTAGTTCTAATGCGGCACTGAACTTATCGATGATATCGCTGGGGGACACGGGAGTACCACTTTTAGAAAATCCAGTGGCGCTAGCATGTTTTGATCCAGGCGTTATTGAAGGCTTAAGAGAAGATATAGAATCTCCATTAATCTGTTCAAGAGACGATTTTTCTGTAGGCGTTTTCGATTTAGGGATACGAGCGAGTTCTTGCGCAGATTTAAGGTAACTTTTATGCATGCTGGCGAGGATCTTACGAGCTACCGGATCAGAAGATGCATCATGAGCCTGTTGGAGTTGTTCAGCAGCCATCTGATTCAATCTTGCTGCTTTAGCATACTCACCACTTACAACTAATCTGTTTGCCTTCTTAGCCAATTGATGCGCTGAATGCAATGCTGGTCGGTTGTCTGTGGCATCATTCGTGGCCATCACTGTCGTTAGGGGGAGGAAAATACACAGAAAAAGGAGGGGGGGGGGGGGTTAAAAGCTTAAACGGTTTTTTATTACACCCCTATACACCGACGCCAATGAAGGAACGTAGATGGGTCTATGTAACGGATGAACTT